>ML812606.1:173505-209004 GCA_009831015.1 Picea engelmannii
TATCAACTATAACCCTTTATATGTACATTAGTGTTAAAAAACTGTAATCCAAGATTTATATTTTCTAATAAAATATAATGAAATAAAAAAGTAACTTGATAAAACATGCATACTATAATCCTCATAAGCATCTTCATATTTAACTCATAAAGCTTCACATGATCTTTAAAGGGATTAATAAGAGGAACAAGAGTGTTACCTTGTTGAGTACCATTGGAACAAACTTTCTATGTTATTGGGAACCACTCCTCTCTCCAAACACTTAAAAAAAAATGTGTGATTGTATAAATGTTTATGAAAAATGTTATTATGTTGTGAAGATGTTGAAAGAAGTTTGAATTTATAACCACTCCTCTCTCCAAACACTTAAAAAAAAGTGTGATTGTATAAATGTTTATTAAAAATGTCATTATGTTGTGAAGATGTTGAAATAAGTTTGAATTTAAATGTACAAAGAACTATCAACACATTGTCTGCTTTGATTACCCAACCTTAAATCTACTGTGATTTAAATGTATTATATTTGACTTATACAACCAAAAAAACACACTACAATGTAAATTCATGATGATTCTTATTCTCACCAGAGTAACGTAGTGTGCATCTTTTTGTAGGGAAACATTGGTTACTATAGTTAGTGCTAATAGTGTTAGATTACATTTTAGTTATCAACATTGTAATATAAAACTGGGTAGATACAATTTGAATGTTGACATGATATTAGTAAATTAAATAATTCATGTTTTATATCCATTCAAATAATAAAAATAAAACACACAAAAATAAAACACACATAAGAACACATGTATTCTAATACTAATAAAACAATTAATTTAGTTAATTAAAAAAATAAAATGCATATTGGTAATACAATAAGGTTCAAACAACTTTGTTAAGATATTTAGACATTTGTGAGTTTGTTAAGTTTAAGTTGGTTTAATGTGTTTTGAGGTAAATTATGTTTTTTTAGTGTGCTTTTGTAATTAAGTGTAAGATCCCCTTCCATATGACCAAGGACTTAGTAGCCTAGTTGTTCCCCTAGTCTATAGTCTCAACAAAAAGGGGACTAAGGTGGCCAAAATATGTCACGGAGAATGCTAAAGTCATATTATTAAAGTGATATTGTCTAACAAGGAAAAATAAGTTAATTGGTTAATATGAGATGAGAAAAGGAAGAGACTTCAGAAATCCAATTAATAATTTAAGTGAGAATTAGAATGTTGGAGTATAAATAGGATGATGGCTCTTCACTTCCTCATTCTTGATCATTTTTCTTATGCAACTTTGACCTCTCGCAGCTTGAGTGTTTTGAGGGTTTTGACTAGACAAACCCTAGAGATCAACATAGAGATGAAAGATCCCTCTTTTCCTAGTTCAAACTTGGCCAAGGTAATGAAAGATTCCACCCTCACTATTATATATAGTTCAAATCTACTTCAACTAGCAATAGTGAAGAAGGACACATTATTGAAGGTCTTTTTTTTTTCTTTTTTTGCAAAGAGGGCGCACTACTAAGATTTAATGGATTCAATTTGGGTTACACAGTTGGTATATCAAGAAGATCTGACTTACATGCATTATCCATATGTTGGGTGACTTTTTTTGGTATTTTCAGGAGTTTTTCTCTATTGTTATTTTATTTGGAGTTGGGCGAAATTTCTGAAGGAGGGCATATCTGTAGCTAGAGATCTCTTGCTGGTGGATATATCAGGAACTTTTAGCAAGGGAAATTTACCTTATGATTCAACCATACCCTTTTCTACAGGAGTTCATCATTATTTCTGTGTTTGGAGGCCAGTTATGAGTAGATCAAATCTCCTTGGGTCACTTCAGCTAATGAGGGTGCAACTCATCCAGGAAACACAATAGTTTGAAGAAGGGAAATAAATTGATCTTATAGATCTTCTACATGCAGCTAGTGAAGGCTTTGGGAAGCCACTATCTCTCTTTTCTACTATATCTTGGAGGTGCTATCAACCACATCTTCCATTCTCTTATGTATATTTCCAAATCTACTCTCTCTTGTATTGAGGTAATCTATATCTACTCAATAAATATGTCTCTAAGTATTGTGGCTATTCTTGTTGTCGTTTCTATGTGTTTCATTGTTTTTTAAGCTCATGTCTATCATTGCAAATTATTTGTGCTATCAAATTTAACAACAAACCCCAACACAAGCTCAATAAGGCTATAGATGTGAACTATTTGACAAAGCCCTTCAACCAAAAAAGCTTTAAAACTGAAAATTTCTACTTAGATCCACTTGGGAATATTACAGTGGTATCAGAGCTTTGAATCCTCCCAACCTATGGGGATTTGCTGATGAGAGGGTACAACAGGAAGAAGAAGGATAATGGTATTGAGGAATCAAAAACATAGATGGGGGAAAGACATGAAATATGAGATGGTAATGATAAGGAGGTGCCAATTGAATTGGCAAGATTAACACATGAACTACAACGTTCCATTGACAAGACACAATTTATCATGCAACACCATTTGGATGACACACATGAGCACTTATCCAGAGGACATGATGATCTTAAATTAGTCTTGACAACTATTGAACATGGACATGAGCGTTTGGTTACCACTTTGGAAACATGGCACGATAGGATTGCACATATTTTCATGAATATGGAACATAATAGGGAACCACAGAATAATGAAGGGACCAATGGGGCTAGTGGATCTCTTGGAGGAGAGAGGTATCACACAGATACTAGTCACAAAATCCATACTGAAGGGAAAAGTCTAATTGGGGGCACAACCAACAGGGTACTAGTGACTAGCATAGTCACACCCATGACTTACGTGCCATGATTCATAGACACACAAAAACATGATGCCAATGTCCTAGGGCGTATGGAGATAAAGGAGAACTTTGAAGAATATGAGAGGGAGTCTGCAACCTTGAGTGTAGGGTTCAGGAGACAAGTTTCTTTAGGAAAGTATTGTGGAATCAAATAAAGAGGTAGGCCTAGATATTTTCATAGGGGTAATAATGATGTGGGGTATAAAGTAGGAAAAATGGAGATTCCCCCCTTTGATGGAGCAGCCAAATATTCTGCAAAGGAACAGGTACAAAAATTGGATGCTTATCTGCAGTTAAATCCCATGATGGAGATGGATTCCATCAAATTTTCCACCTTATACTTGGCAGGCAAGGCTCATGAGTGGTGGTACTATGGGATGACTAATTTGGGACATGCACACATAACTTATATGTAGATTTCACACAAAGGATCATAAACAAGTTTGATCAAGGAGACCTAGAACTTCATTTTTGTGAGCTCACCCAACTTAAGCAGACATGCACAACTAAGATATTCATTGAAGATTTTCAGAGGCTAGCGGTTATGGTTCTAGATGTGTCAGAATCCAGGTTGATTAAGCTCTTTATTGAGGGGATGAAAAATCTATTGCATGGATGGGTCAAGGATTTTAATCCTAATACACTTTAGGATGCGATTTGGAAGACCAGGGACTTGGAGGGGGAAACTTCAAAAAACAAATTCCTTATAAGGCCACCCATTGATCCAAGGGGAAAGGATTACAGGACTATATACAGAGGTAAAGGGAAATGGGATGAAGCTACCAGAAGGGAGTTGAGAAGGAAACAACTATGTTACACTTGTAAAGAACCATGGGAACTAGGGAATATATGCATGGGAAAAGGGAAGATCCACTACATTGAGGTTCTTTCCGACAGTGAGGAGGAATATTATGTGGGGAACATTCAAAATATTGAAGTGACCCAAACAAATGAGGAACCCACACATGGGGAGGAAGAAGGAGAGATAATGCACAATCGGGCAGGGATTAATAAGATTGTTATTGCATCCATCAGTGGGGTACCAAAATTCAACATTTTCAGAATGAGAGGAGTCCTCCAAGGAAAAAGGGTCACAATACTTATTAATGGTGGGGATTCCCACAACTTTATTGATGTTTCCTTGGTAAATAGGAGACACCTCACTATTGTTGAGTTTGAGGGATTCTTAGTGGAGGTAGCAGAGGGACGCACCATGCTATGTGACAAATATATTCCACAGATGATTATTACCTTGGGAAGGTACAATTTGACACAAGATCTCTATGTGATGTAATTACCAAAAGCCAATGTTATACTTTGTGTTTAGTGGCTTAGTACCTTAGGTTCTATCACTAAAAATTACAAAACTATGAAGATGTCTTTATATTCTAAAGAAGGAAATATGGTGACATTGAAGGGGATGATAGAGAATGCTCCCATGGTGGTGTGGGAAAATCACATGGAGGATATATTCATATGTGAGGACTTGGTTTATGCAACAGAGTGTTTGGTTTTAGTGCAAACCACTCAAGAAGGGAGCCAACACTATTCACAAGACATGTCGAGTATACTTGGCAGCCATGAAAAGGTATTTGGGAAAATTCATCCACGATAGCCACCAGATAGGGGTTTTGAGCACACCATTGAGCTAGAAGATGGAGCTAAAACGGTTATCACCACACCTTACCGACACCCAAAAAGGTTCAAGGATGAAATTGAAAAGGAAATCAAAGAGTTGTTGGACATGGTTCACATTAGGCCTAACTCAAGCCCATTTGCATCTTCACTTGTGTTGGTTAAGAAGAAAGATGACACAATGAGAATGTGCATTGACTACAGGGCGCTAAATAAGAAAACAATTAAAAATAAGTATCCAAATCCTAGGATTAATGAGTTGCTTGATGAGCTCCATGGCCCGATCTACTTTTTGAAGATTGATCTTCATTCAAGATACCATTATATTTGAGTAAGGGAATATGATATCCACAAAACGACCTTTATGTTCCATTATGGCCAATATGAGTTTTTAGTTATGCCTTTTGGGCTAAATAATGCACTAGCTACATTTCAATCTTGCATGAACCACATATTCAATAAACAATTGAGGAAGTATCTCTTAGTTTTCTTTTATGATCTGTTAATTTCTAGTAAAGTTTGGGAGGATCACCTTGAGCATTTGGATGAAATTTTGCACATCATGGAGGAACAATCCTTTTATGCTAAGGAATCTAAATGTGTTTTTGGAATGACATAAGTATTATATTTTGGGCATTTCATTGGAGCAAAGGGAGTACATGTTCATCAAGAGAAGATACAAACCATCTTGGATTGGCCAACACCCAGGAACATCACAAAGATATGAGGATTTCTTGGTATTTTCACCTACTATAGGAGATTTGTTAAAGGGTTTTCACAACTTTGTGCAACCTTGAATGATCTAACCAATAAATGTGCATTCAATTGGATTGAAGCAACCCAACAAACTTTTGACAAAATGAAGAAGGTCATGAGCACTTGTTTGGTACTAGCATTACCAGATTTATCTCAAACATTCATACTAGAGTGTGATGCATTAGGGGAAGGAATTGGGGTTGTGCTTATGTAGAATAGGAATCCTATTACTTTTGAAAGCAAAAAACTAGGAGGACCTGAGTTATTATACACTATATACGACAAGGAGATGCTAGCTATCATGCATGCGCTAGCTAATTTAAAAAAATACTTGGTGGGTGCCAAGTTTATAGTTAAAACAGATCACAACAACCTCAAATACTTTTTGGAGCAAAACGACCTCAATAAAAGGAAACATAAATGGGTAAGAAAAATATAGGCATGTGATTTTGACATAGAGTTCTTCAAAGGGAAGAATAATGTTGTAGCATATGACTTGTTTAGGAGGCCTTCAACTTATGCCTTGTCATAAATTTGGGTTGAATGAAAATCACATCTGTTAGTGGAGTACTACAAAAACAAAATTGCATGTGAGCTAATGGATGGGAAAATTCAGGATGAACGATTTCAGATTTTGGATGACCTTATCTACTACAAGGGAAGGATTTATGTGGTGTCAGAATCCAAATTCAAGGAAAGGGTATTGAGGGCATACCATGATTCACCACTAGCTGGACACCAAGTGTTCCTTAAAACTTACAAGCAGATTAGAGAGAGGTTTGGATGGAGGGGCCTCAAGGAAGATGTTATGCGCTATGTTAGAGAAAGACAACTTGTCAGCAAAACAATATTGAGCATACCCATCCAACAGGTTTGTTGCAACCACTTCCTATTTGAGCATATAAATGGGAAAGTATATCTATGGATTTCATCACAGGTTTTCCTAAAGTGCAGGGAAAGGATGGCATTTTTGTAGTTCTGGATTGCTTGACCAAGTTTGAAAATTTCTTCACCATCTCCAAGGAGTATAGTGTATCTTAGGTAGCATAATTTTTCTTCAACGAAGTTTTCAGGTTACATGGGTTGCCCAAGAATATTGTGAGTGATAGGGATAGTAGGTTCATGGGCACTTTCTGGCAAGAGTTATTCAGACTGGTTGGAACCAAATTGATTCCTAGCATGAGCTACCACCCTCATCCTAATGGAAAAAATAACTAGTCAATAAATGGGTGGAATGTTATCTCAGGAATTATGTGGCAGGACAACAGAGAGCATGGGTCAAATGGCTGCATTTAGGGGAGTACTGTTATAACACTACCCATCATAGGTCCATTGGCATGACACATTTTAGGGAATTATATGGCTATTATTCACTCACCTTTATGGAGGTTGTGTTTGGGGACAACAAGGCTCCTATGGCTAAGAATTGGGTCTAAGAAAGTCAAGAAATTATTAGGGAGCTTAAGGATCATTTGTAGAAGGCTCAAAATCAACAAAATCTCTATGCAGACAAAACTAGGGTGGAGCCCAATTTTTAGGTGGTAGACTTGGTCTATTTGAGGTTACATCCATATTGCCAGAAATCCATTAAGAGAAATAGTGTGGAAAAAATCAGGCCTCGTTTCTATGGTCTATATATGGTGAGTATAAAAGTTGTGGAGGTCACATATGAGATTGAATTACCACCAGGAAGCAAAATCCACAATGTATTCCATGTGTCATGCTTGAAGAAGGCATTGGGTCAACAAGTGGAAATTACAAAGGATCTCCCACCACTTGATGAGGAGGGCCAATTGATTTTAATTCCAAAGGATGTCTAGTAGGTTATGGAGAAAAGGTTGAGAAATAGGAATATTAAGGAGTATCTGATTAAATGGAAGAATATACCAATTGAGGATGCTTCGTTGGAGGGTGAACATATATCGCAACACATAGATTCAAAATGGCTTGTGGGAAAGCAATTTCAGGTAGGGGATATTGTAAGATACCCTTCCATATGACCAAGGAACTAAAGGACTTAGTAGCCTAGTTGTTCCCCTAGGATATAGTCTCAACAAAAAGGGGACTAAGGTGGACAAAATATCTCATGGAGGATGCTAAAGTCATATTATTAAAGTGACATTGGTTAACAAGGAAAAATATTTTAAATGGATAATATGAGATAAGAAAAGGAAAAGACTTTAGAAATCCAATTAATAATTTAAGTGAGAATTAGAATGCTGGAGTATAAAGAGGATGAGGGCGCCTCACTTCCTCATTCTTAATCATTTTTCTTATGCAACTTCGAGCTCTGTAATCTTGAGTGTTTTGACGATTTTGACTAGACAAACCCTAGAGATCAACATAGAGGTGAAATATCTCTCTTTCCTGGTCCAAGATTGGCCAAGGTGGTGAAATATTCCACCCTCACCATTCTATATAGTTCAGATATACTTCAACTAACAACAATGAATAAGGGAACATTATTGAGGCCTTTTTTTTTTTTTTTGCTGCAGAGAGGGTGCATTGCTTAGATTTAGTGGGTTCAATTTGGGTCACATAGTTGGGATATTGGGAAAATATGACCCTACATGCATTCTCCATAGCTTGGGAAATTTTTCTTGGTATTTTTAGGAATTTTCCACCTCTATTATTATTTTATTTGGAGTTGGGAGAAATTTCTGAAGGAGGGCACATCTGTAGCTAGAGATATTTATTGGTGGATAGATCGAGAAATTTTAGCAAGAAAAATTCACCTTATGAGTCAGACATACCCTTTTCTACATGAGGTCATCATTATTTTAGTGTTTGGAGGGCGTATCTGAGCATATCACATCTCCTTGGGTCGCTTTAGCCAACGAGGGTGCAACTCATCCAGGAAACACAATATTTTGGATAAGGGAAATATATTGATCTTATAGATCTTCTGCATGCAACTAGTGAAGGCTTTGGGAAGCCACTATGTCTCTTTTCTACTGTATGTTGGAGGGGATATCAAACACATCTTCCATTCTCTTATGTGTATTTCTAAATATTCTCTCTCTTGTTTTGAGGTCAACTATATCTACTAAATAAATACGGACATGAGTATTGTGGCTATTCTTGTTGTTATTTCTATGTGTTTCATTGTTGTTTAAGTTTATGTCTATCATTGAAAATTATTTGTGCTATCAAACTTAAAAATAAACCTCAATAGAAGCTCAATAAATCTATAGATGCATTTTTTTTGAAAATACCCTTCAACTAGAAAATCTTTAAAACTGACATTTTTTACGTAGATACACTTGGGAATCTTACAGTGGTATCAGAGCTTTGAATCCTCCTAGCCTATGGGGTTTTTCTGATGAGAGGGTACAACAGGAAGAAGAAGGATAAAGACACTGAGGATCAATAAAGAGAGATGGGGGAAAGAAAATAAATAGGAGATGGTCATGATAAGGTGCCAATTGAATTGGCAAGACTAACACATGAACTACAATGTTCCATTGACAGGACACAATTTATCATGCAACACCATTTGTATGAGACACATGAGCGCTTATCGAGAGGACATGATGATCTTAAATTAACATTGACAACTATTAAACATGGACATGAGTGATTTATTACCACTTTGGAAGTAGGGTAGGACAGGATTGTACATCTTCTCATGCAGATGGTACATAACATAAAACCACATAATAATGAAGGGAATAATGGGGCTAGTGGATCTCATGGACGAGAGAGGTATCACACAAAGACTAGTCACATAATCCATACTAAAGTGAAAATTATATTTGGGGGCGCAACCAATAGGGTACTAGTGAGTAGTAGAGTCACACCCATGCCTTACATGAAATGTTTCCTAGACACACAACAACAATATTCCAGTGTCCCAGGGCGTATGGAGCTAAAGGAAAAATTTGAAGAATATGAGAGGGAGTATGCATACTTAAGTGCAGGGTTCAAGAGACAGGTTTCTTTAGGGAGTATTGTGGAATCAAATATAAAGGTAAGCCTAGATATTTTCACAGGGGTAATAATGATCTGGGGTGACAAGAATGAAAAATGGAGATTCCCCCTTTGATGGAGCATTCAAATCTTCTGCAAAGGCATGGGTACAAAAATTGGATGTTTATATGCACTTAAATACCATGATGGAGATGGATGCCATCAAATTTGCCACCTTATACTTGGAAGGCAAGGCCCATGAGTGGTGGTACCATGGGATGACTATTTTGGTACATGCACACATTACTTCATATGTATATTTCACATTGGTTCATATACATGAGGTTTGATCAGGGAGATCCAGAACTTCATTTTTGTGAGCTGACCCAACTTAAGTAGACATGCATAGTTGGGGCATTCATTGAAGAGTTTCATAGGTTAGCGGTTATGGTTCCATATGTGTTAGAATACAGGTTGATGATGCTATTTTTTGAGGGGATGACAGAGCCATTGCGTGGATGGGTCAAGGATTTTAAGCCTAAAACCCTTCAAAATGTGATTTGGAAGACCAGGGACTTGGAGGGGGAATATTCAAAAAACAAATTCCTTCCAAGACCACCCATTTCTCCAAGGGGAAATGATCAAAGGAATGTAGAGAAAGGTAAATGGAAATGGGATGAAGCTACTAGAAGGGATTTGAGAAGGAAAAAAATATGCTACACTTGTAAAGAACCATGGGAACCAAGGAATAGATGCACGAGAAAAGGGAAGATGCACTACATTGAGGTTATTTATGATAATGAAGAGGAAGATGATGTGGGTCACATTCAAAATATTGAAGTGAACCAAACAGAAGAGGATCCCATGCATAGGGAAGAAGAAGGAGAGACAATGCGTAATCACGCATGCATTAAGAAGGTTGTTATTGCATCCATAAGTGGGGTACCAAAATTCAACACTTTTAGGATGAGAGGAGTAATCCAAGGTCAAAGGTTCACAATAGTTATTGATGGTGGGGCTTCCCAAAAAATTATTGATGTTTCCATAGTAAACAAGAGACACCTCCCTATCGTTGAGTTTGAGGGATTGTTAATGGAGGTAGCATGGGGACACACCATGCCATGTGACATATATATTCAACAGATGAGTCTTATCTTGGTTAGGTTCAATTTGAAACATGATCTCTATTGTATGGACTTACCAGACACCAATATTATACTTGGGGTTTAGTGGCCTAGCACCTTAGGTCCTATCACTAAAAATTACAAAACTATGGAGATGTCCTTCAATTATGAAGAAGGAAAGAGGGTGATATTGAAGGGGATGATAGAGAATTCTCCCAGGGTGGTGTCAACAAAGTGCATCGAGTATCTATTCAGACATGAGGAAGTGGATTATGCAGTAGAATGTTTAGTTTCAGTGCAAACCACTCATGAAGGGTGCCAACACTATTCACATGACATACAAAGAATACTTGGGAAGCATGAAAAGGTGTTTGGGAAAATTCCTCCAGGAAAACCATTGGATAGGGGTTTTGAGCACACCATCGAGATATAAGAAGGAGATAAATCGGTCATCACCACACCTTACTGAAACCCAAAAAGGTTCAAGGATGAAATTGAAAAGGAAATCAAGGAGTTGTTGGACATGGGTCACATTAGTTCTAGCTCAAGCCCATTTGCATCTTTTGTTGTGTTGGTTAAGAAGAAAGATGGAACAATGAGAATGTGCATTGACTACAAGGCACTAAACAAGAAAACAATTAAGAAAATGTATTCAATTCCCAGGATTGATGAGTTCCCTTAAAATACTCTGAATCCATCAGAGAAGTTCCCTTAAAATCCTCCAAAGCCATTGGAGAAGTTCCCTTAAACTCCTTCAAAAGCATCAGAGAAGTTCCCTTAAAATCCTCAGAAGCCATCAGAGAAGGTCCTTTAAAATCCTCCGAAGCCATCGAAGAAGTTTCCTCAAAATACTCCAAAACCATCAGAGGAGTTCCCATTAACTCCTCCGATGCAAATAAGAAGAGTTCCCATTAACTCCTCCGATGAAAATAAGAGGAGTTAGCATTAAATCCTCCGATGAAAATCAGAGGAGTTACCATCAACTCCTATGATGCAAATCGAAGGAGTTCCCATTAACTTCTTTGATGCAAATCAAAGGAGTTCCCATAAAATCCTCCAATGAAAATCAAAGGATTTCACATCAACTCCTCTAAAATTTTGGAGGATTTTCCATTAACTCCTCTAAAACCTACAAAATGACCTTCTGTAATTTGGCCATAATGTTTGACTTAGGTGTCAATTTTGCACGTTCTTTATACTATTGGAAAGGTATTTTTGAGATCTAAAACTTCATATGAATATGATTTGAGAAATTCCTTACCTATGGTATACATGTGTTTGGATTAATATCTGACACCTTGTTAACAGCCCTAGAGAACACCACACCTCAACTGCGAGCAGAGGAACCATGAATCAAACTCAGGGAAGTTGATATGAAGTCTTGATTACTTATATTTCAGTTTTATGGGTTCAAATGCTCGTTTTCATATTTTATTTAAGTATACCTCTAATATCACTCATCTGCAATGTGTTGAATGTTTTCAGGTACTGATGCCGAGAGGAGGACACACTCAACATCCTTACAACATGATCTACATTCAAGGATAATAGAGTATTAAGGACAATATCAATTGTCGCAGTAGCAGAAAGTTGTGAAAGGAATATGATTCAAATGGTTGAAGATGAGGTCTGAACCCTATGACGATCAATGCCCTAAATGGATGAACCAATCATTACGAGAGAAGAGGTGCACTACAACCAAAATCCACTATGGCCCATCGACACTAGAGGACAAATTAAAAATGTAATTACTATATTTTCCCTCTCATCATTACAAAGGGAATAAAGAAAGAAGCTGGGAATGAAAGGTCACTAGGGTAGGCGGAAGGACAAGAGTCACATTGAGCCTCAATAAATACTAAAATTGTACCTAAAGAAATGGCTTTTGGCTCTTCAAACATTGTACACTTATGAACTATTTTGGGAATACAATGTCAACTAAAATTGGAGAGACTTCCATAGAGTTTTCATGTACTATTGCTGAAATTGTTAATATGTAGAATCCCTCATGAACAACTTTTGATAGAGAGAAGGACTCACATGTGTTGCAATTTTGGTGCAAACTATTTCAAGCAAAATTTTTATTGTTCATATGGGATGTAAGAGCATGTTTATTTATGGACTATTATGACGCAATATGTGTTTCTTGCAGCTTTGTTATTCTTCATTATTTCTCATTTCTTGAGCATTTGATCTGCCAATGTATGGGATATAGTGACTTAGACTATTCTAGTTATATATTCATGTGCATGTGTTATCTGGCTTTATTTCTTCATTTCAAATATCTAGGTGGAGCTATTGGTAGAGTTAGCTTTACGTCACAACTCATTCACTTATGTTAATTCGCTCCTATCTAGGATAGGTTAGATTATAAGTATATTAGATACTTTCATTTACATAGTCTTCATCTACATATCTCATTTGCATAACCATCCATCATTCACCCTCATCAGTGGACCAGGTCGTAACTGGTAAAACCACACCAATAATGGTTTCCAAGAAAAAATCCGCATGGGTTCCCTAATCCAAATGGTGAGAGGTATAATTGGGACTTCTTACCGAGGGTAACCCCTTACTGTTGTCGGGCGAATTTATACCCGTCAACGTATGGATAGCCAAAGTGATCTCCTATTTACCAGTATAAACTACTTCTCAGGGGAATCTTATATGGATGATTTACTTTAAGAAGTAGGGGACTTTACCAAGTTACCTTGGGAACATAAATTCCCCACCTTCAACCATTAAAGAGAGTCAAATGGAACAATAGAAGTGAATAAAAACATGGATTAATCACTATGTTCATCTATAATGATCTACAATTTCACCTTCAAAGGAAAGCACTAATTAGTCAAGGTGCTACTTACAAAATACCCTCTTTTGAAGATTTTTGTGATTCTCTCATTAGAGAGGAAGATAATCTCTTAGTTCTTGGAGTATCAACACTGTAGGCACATCTAACAAAACCTTAGTATCACAATAAATGCAAGGCCCTAAGTATCCAAAGAAGCAACATCCTCGCAGTTACGATATTTTTACCCTATGACATTGGTTTTATGTCACAATAGAGCATGACCATATCTAAAAGACAAAACCTACCCTCATACATAAAAACTTACAATAAAAAAAACTAATTGGAAGAGAGAATAGAAGACATCACACCTTGTATCCAAATGTTCTATGTAGTTCCTCGCTCTTGAACTTTGATTTGCTCTTGATCTCTACCTGTACTAACCTACAAAAGGATATCAAGTCTATACTTCAACAAGGTAGTTATGAAATCAAGTTATACATGTAATGTGAAAAATTCAAATATGTAAAGCAAGTTAACATATATAAATAGATTGAACAAAATTACACATATATTGAGGGAAATATAACTCTTTTATTGAAACAATATAAGTATATAATTACAACCTGACTCTAACCGATGACACTGCTTCGAATCCAACCGCTTGGGTTCCTCCACTAGACTCTTTAAGCATCATATATGAGATATGAAGGAATGATGGAAAAATAGGTTTCCAGATTAGGGGATGCTACTAAGAGGTTCAAGGAATAGGGAAGCTTCCAAATCACGGACATAATATTGCACCAAGTTTTTCTCTCCTCATCCATACCCCTACAGGTTGTGTATGGGCCAATGGAAGTTTGGGAACAAACCAAACCAAAACCTTACCCTATAATGTGGAATATTTTTATTTTTTCACAAAATTGAGGGTATATGCGATTTGTACATTGGAAAACAACCTATATACACAATTTGCACATGGGTGAATAGCGTATGACAACAAAACTGTTATTTTTTAGATGATTTTTATGAAGGAGAATGGGATTTAGGTTTGCAAGCTAGGGAATGGACCAGGCCATCTCACAAACATAATTTGGTGTGGAAATTTGTGGTATAACAGATGCCCCATAATGTGTGAGGTCAGAAAAGAAACTAATGGCTGAAATGCATTATAAATCTCAGAGGCGAGGATGAATTGAATTAATTCCCAAGGAAATTTTCCAAACAATTGATCCAAGAATAAAACCACTAGTAGAAATCAAGTAAGAGTATTCTCTTCTCGAGTCATCCATACCCATGCTCAGGAGTGATGTAAGCATGACTGCCAAACCAAGTACACTACATATCCATGAGTAATTAAAGTAGAACTAATGCCCATGGCCACAAAAACTATACATAATGGATCCATGTGATATATATAGAAGTAGCAACCATGGACATGAAAAATACACAGTGGATCCATGCAAATCTAGATCATAGCCATGAATGGATACACAATGGAGCTATGTCTCAAAATAAAATCAGAGGATATTTGGAGCCAATGAAGTGAATGAACTGATCCTCTACAACTACCAATGTCACCGAGGGTGGTATAATCAATATAGGTTGGGTAGGATAAAAAATATGTGATTCTTGTACTTCACCCAAAGTCTTAAAAATGATTTGTCGTGGTACGAGTCTACACTATGTGAATAAATGTGTTGAATTCGAACACAATGAGACACCGTTTGATTACCAATTATTGATGTATATCATTAACAAATGCGAGACAACCCACCGATGATGATAATGCACGTCAAGGTACTTAGTACAATCTAACAAGTGTGAATAAATGAGTTGATGTCGAACACCTGATAGAATCTACCGATCATGGGACATTGATGTATTACTACTATCAATAGTGAGGGAACCTACCATTGATGACTACAAGCCCCAAGGTACTAAAAATGAATTTGCATCCTTGTCCCAGAGCAAGATGTGTTGAAGTCAATAGGAAGAGATCCACTGGAAGGAGGGAATTAAGGCATCCCCCATCATCCAACACGAGGACTAGCAGAAGGCTAAAGATTTAGAAGGAATCGAACAAAAATATTGTAAGGACCACACCGAGGTACAACTCTCGGGTGCACAAGATGGAATAGTACACGATAGAGACTCTATGAATAGTAGCCAATGATGAAGACTACTGATAAAAATGAGGAATCCACCAATGGGGTCAAATGTAAACCAAGGTACCACACAAATCCCTATGTGTGATGATTGTTGTTGACATTGAACATAAGAGAAATCGCTCAGTCAATGACCAATGATGGTTTGTCATCTATTAAGCGCAAGGGAATCTATCAATAATGGAAATAGGCCCAGGGTGCAACTCTAGGTCATACTCTCATAGCAATGTGTCGGAGTCGATAAGAGTAGACCCGCTAGGAAGAAGTCAATGAGGACCTTCTATACTAGCACGAGTGAAATACAAAGATACTTGTGAAACTTAGACATACTTGATTGACACAGGAAGGTCAACATGGAAAGTCAAGGATTTTTTAAAAGTGGATGACTCATGATGAAACTTCCCTTGAACAAAAAAATGACACATTATGTGACTTAGGCAACATGGATTACAAACTGGGATACATATGTGATATAGGAGGAATAGACAGACGCTCCATATGATTGGAAGAATAATCAACTGACGAAGATTATACTCAATACTGAGAAAAGTCTCCTAAAGCCATACTAAACCCAAAAATATTGAGATACTACTCAAATATTGTGTTTTTCTCAAGGGCGACAAAATTGCTGCCAAATAAAGAGATAGACGATTTCCCCATTCTTTTTGGTTTTTTGATTTTTTTTCTATTTCATATTATTAAAGCCTGAAAAAGAATAAAAGAATGCTATAGTACATTGGGGAAACGAGTGTCGTGGGAAGAAAACAAGTTCCAGATCACAAGGAACATACCTATGCTCAATGCAAAGAAGCATGTGTAGGATAAGGACACTCATGGTAAAGTCTCCTCCGATGATAAAGGTATCAAGTCGCAAAGGCATAAATTCTAAGGATAACAACTGGTAGGAATGCATATGAAAATGGTTCAACAAGAACACGTTGAAGCCGACATTAGGCCTAGAAGCATGAGTGATCAATATGCAATGTAGTTACAAATCAACGAAATTTTGGAAGCCCTATAGGTAATTTAGCCATAAAAATATTGAGAGGAAGTCATGATGCTTCAACACAAAGACATGGTGGTACTAAGAAGGGACTTTGAGCCTATAGGAAGTACTGTAACATGGGTGAAAAAATGCCAGTGAGGTACTAACTAGGATACCCGTGAAGAGGTAAGATGTACCATCCATAAACAAAGCCTTTAAATTAGCTTGAAGGTATAATTCCATGAACAAATGGGGTTGACCCTATGGAAGATATGTGATCGATATAGATAAATGCATTGTGCGGGCATATTTGAACCTATCCTATATGATATTAAGGAACACAATACTCGTTGAAGAGTTTGAAATGTGCTAACATATGTAGCAACTTATATTAAAGGGAGTCCCATAGGTAATGGCCAAAAAAATATTGAGAAGAAGATATGTAGCTTCAAGGAAAAGTCATGGTCCAAGGGTTTCTTTGGTAACCAACCTGTTTCCAATTTAGGAAGAGGTTAACAATCCATAAGAATAGCTTCAAGGATGGCCTCATCTGAAGGAAAATTGACATCCATGAAACCAAGGCTCGACAACACACAAATACCAGGGCTCGAGGTCTCACAAACAATAAGATTAAAATCAAGAGGTGACACAAGATCACTCGGGACAAAAGGGGAAAATAAGAGCTCACCTACCCCCATCAGATAAATCACATGATCAATTATGAAGACCTTGTCTCGATATGGAGAACGTAATTGTAAAGAATCCTTCTCAGGAGAAACTAAACACCAAGGATATGATGCCACATAATTCAACCATGGTGGGGAAGAGTCTACTCAAACACTAGGGACACACAAAGGGGAAATCAAAGATGAAATCAAACTAGGATAGTGATTATCATATGAAGCTTATCAATAGTGATAATGCTTCCATTGTGATGGAAATACATCACACGAAAGAGCGTAGACACCATAGCCTTCATAGCATAAACATAATCATTACCAAGAAGAATATTGAAGTCTAAGGGGCCTGACACCACTAGCAAATCGATTAGAACAATATTCCCACCTAAGGTAATAAGAAATTTAGGAAGCATCCCTAGAAATTCACTAGGTCTTCTATCAAAATCTAGCAACTCACTAGTAGTTGACGCAAGCTTGGGAGAACCCAAATCTTGTCAAGTCGGGGAGAATAAAATACTTACATAGGATCCTTCATATATAATAGATTGACGAATTCCTTTCAACATAGATTCAACTGGAAATGTTATTTGGAAAGTTGTAGAAGAAGGAAGGCGAGGCTCTACAAGATCATTCCAATCAAAGGAAACCATCCGAAGACTTGGAGGGACCGTACTTGAAAAGAGTGGAATTCTCCCTTGTTCAGAGGTACAAAAATGGAAATGCTAAAGACATAGTCAAAATATGCATCACTCCCTGAAAGAAGAGTGGGATTGGATGAATATTGTGTTGGCTCAACCACTTTGGAAGACTGGTCACTCTCCAAGAGAAGAGTGGGATCAACCAAATATTGCATCGACACGATCACTTCCTCAACCACTAGTTGAATAGGATTCGAGACAAAATGGTCAAGATACACATTAGCCCCCAAAACGAGACTGGTATTGATCCAGATGGATCTCGGTGGCCATCCACCTTTTCTACTGAATCACCATTTTGAGCATGTGGTTTTGATAAACCATGATATTCACCCTTTTGATGGGGAATGGAATGTAATGTCATCTTCATTTTTTATTTACAAACATCATGTAATGATTTCCTAGTGGTCTTATGTACATGCCTACAACATAGCGTTAATGCACCAGATCCGAGTAGAACTCTGCAATTAAGCGTGCTAAGGTAGAGTAGTACTGGGATGGGTGACCTCTCGAGAAATCCTAGTGTTTTACATGCCTATGGAATTTTATAAAATTAGTCCAATTTATCCCACATGCATCATGGGAATTGTTCTCCTCTCACTCTCTCATAAATAATTGAGGTGAAGGAGGCCCTTTAAGCATGCAATGGAGTGTGATGTAAATCTTGTTGCAAATGAAGTGTAGCCAACATCTCTTTCTTTTCAGAGATAGGCTACCCCATTCTGCCAGTTTGTGTTCGTTCATTAATAGAAGTTGGTTTTCACTATATTTCTGTGTTCTCCACATTATCTTTGTGTATTTCCTTGTTATATATCGGTTATATTTTTGTCTTCATGTCGTTCTCAAAATAATATGGATCAGTGGTATCAGAGTAGGTTGCTCCTTGTCGTTTCTTAGAGAAGTTCCCCGACGAGGTCAAGGTATAGAGAGTTTGTTCTTGAGATAGTTTTGCTCGAGAAAAACGTTTATCACCAACCCAAGCGACCTCCCATGGCGGAAGAAAATAGAGATGAAAAAGAAAGAGATCCTTTCAAGACGTTTCTCAAGGAAGCCCTCGTGCGACAGAGGAACAAGATGATGGAAAAATTTGCTCAGATCCTTTTAAGACTACCGATGGTGGCAGCCGAGGCATCTTCGATAAGAAGTCATTTCACAAGTGTGACACCCTTCAAGGTACAAGACAATTTTGATATCCCCTTTTTTGAAGGTAAGATAGATGCATTTGCTCTAGAAAAATGGTTGAATCTGCTAGATCTATTCTGTGTAGGTTCAACACATTTACAAAAAGATAACTTTCGTGCTCCTTAAATCCCTTCCCCATGTCAAATATTGGTGGGAAGGTTACCGGGAGAGGTACACCATGGATGAATCTACACTATTTGGGAGAGAACCCACTTGGGAAGCCTTTGTAGATTCCCTAAAGGAGGATTTTTACCATGTCAGAAACTATGATGACCAATACATGAGATAGACAACTCTATGTGAGAAAAGAGACCAGACAGTGCCAAAGTACACAAAAATATTTCATACCTTGCGCTCAAAGCTGGGTATCAAAGATTCTGAGTGGCACCTAGTTTTGATGTACCACAATGGTCTACACAAGCACATCCAAACACATATGGATTTCTTGGACATCTCCTCACTGGGAGTTGCTTATCGATATGCAGTCAAAATTGAGTAGAAATTCAAGCAACAGAGTAAGTGGGAGAAGCATGGAAAATGCAACTCTAACTCACATAATGAAGGACAGAGCAAGGAATGCCAACCTCAACAGAGCCAATCCTAGATGCATGCAAATAAGGGTAATGAGAATTCTAAGAAAGACTCCGGAAAGTGGTGTGAGTTCCACAACATTCCTTCGCACAATAATGATGAATGTCGCTCAATACATTCATTGGTGGTCGAGCTCAAATACAAAGAGTCGAACCTTGACTTGGACCCCGATTTAGAAGATAATAAAAGGAGACAGACCATTTATGTAGAACCCACTACTACTGTCGCAACTTCAACAATCCAACCATAAGAGGATCTTGAGGAGGGGGAGTGACTCTTCCATGAATATATGTGGGTGAAGGGGACACCACTACATTTTATTGTTGATAGCGGAAGACAAAAGAACATCATCTCAACAAAGGTTGTCAAGCAATTGGATTTTTCAACAACACAACACCCACAACCATGCAACATCGGGTGGCTTCGCCAAGGTCAAGATTGTTGGAGTTACTTCACACACACCTAGGATTTATTTTTACTAAGGTTTTTCCTTGTTTATTAGTCATTATTAGTCATTATCCAGTCTTCTATATTTTAGGAAGAATATTCCTCTAGGGAGAATATTATCTTCAGTTTTCACTTCAATTTGACTAGTTGAGTGGAGTCTAGATACTGCATTGGTTTTGTCACCATGCAACATTGGTATCATCACCAGCTAATGCACATTAGCCTTGGTATCATCACCATACTGGAGAATTACCCATGATTCCCTGATCTCCTCCTCACTTCACTCTGTTTCAGTCAGTTAACTGAAGACTGGTAGACTAGTTAACTCAGCTAGGTGGCAGTTCACTCCCGTAACTTCTTGAGAGACTAGACTAGGTGGAATTTTACTCCCATAACTGCTGGTGTGTGTCTATATCACTCTATACCACCACTATGGCGCATTGGATTCTCCTCCAGTGCACATTGGTTGAGTTATATAGATTATATCATGTGTAAATTATTCATTATTCATTACTGTTAATGATAATTCTTCCATTCTTTCTCTCTTGCTTCTTCTTTCTCAATTTAGCTCTGCAATTGTGTGTGGTATTTTATAGATAGATATATTCTATGTAGTTTCAACACCTTTACATGGTTTCAGAGTTGATAGACTGCTAAGAAAAATCTACACCAATTTTTTTTGCAGGTACCAAAGATTGAAGACAACGAAAAAATGGAATTCCCAAAAGAATTCATTCTTACACCTTACAATTACTTTGCATGGAAGGAGAGAATAATAATACATCTCCGAACCAGAGGATTGTATATTTTAACCTTTAATACATACACATAACTGACATCAGCCATAGAAAATCCAAGTATCTAAGTCGAATGGATGAAGCATTCAAAACAATTTGCAGTCTCATCTCTCTCGATCTCCTTTTTCACATATCTTCCTGTAAAAACCTCAATGAAGATTGAACCACCTTGGAAGGGATACTTGGAAAATAGGATGAGATAAGGGGACACATGCTCGAGGTGGAATTTCTCACATTAGATCCAAAAAGATTCGATAATCTCCAAGATTTCTTTACAAAATTCAAGGATTTACTGTCGCAACTCAAAGCTTGCGGGGTTGATAAATATAAGGAGGAGAAACAAATGGTTCTCACCATTCTCTCCAAAATTGGTCCTGAATTCTCTTTGTTTGTATCCACATTCCATTCAGTCAAATTTTCCTCTGAAGCCACCTGGAAGATGCCTTCTCTTGAGGAATTTATCGAATCCCTGACACAAGAGAAAACCAAGCTTATCAACGTGGGAAAAATCAAAGGCCCGAAGGTGCATGAACTTACTATGCAATATGGAAACCATAAATATTATAAATCCAAAGATAAATATAAAAGGAAAGCTCATGCAAATCTGAATAAGGAAGGGTATTCAAAACCATTCATCGATGCCTCCAGATCCAAAGGTTGAAAGGGAAGAAAAGGGGATAAATGCACATATTTCCATAAAGGATTCCATCCAGAATCCGCATGCATACAGAAACAAATAGATATAATGACTCAAATACTTCAGAAAAACAACCTTTGAGATCACATCCCCTAGGGTTCCAAGAAGAATAAGCCAAAATATCAGAATCCCAAGAAAGGAAATTCTAGCCATGCCTTGATTGCCATCAACTCCTCTCCCGATGCTTGGATCGTTGATTTAGGAGCATCACATCACATGGATTCCACAAAAGAAATCTATTCATCATTAGATGCATGAAAAGGTCCTCTTATTCTTATGGGGGAAAACTCTCCATTCGAGGTCACTGACAAAGGAAGGATTGAACTCACCAATGGAAGCTTCGAGAATGTGTTGCATGTTCCCAAACTTTCTGTCAATGTTCTCTCTATGTATTAGATGACGAATTCTAGCACCATAAAGAAATTCATATTCACACCAAATGCAATGGACATCTATGACATGCAAACCAATTCCAGGGTTTCTATCGGTGAGGTAAATCATCAATCTAGATTGTATACATTTTCTGAATTTATTGAACCAGATTTTGCTTTATTGCATACCCATGCTGATGAAAGTAGTAGGATATCACATGAAAGGTTCGGGCATTTGAATTTAATATATATGAAAAAAATTAGAAAGCAAATATTGGTTGATGGTCTACCAAACATCCATTTCTCCTAAAGAATCTGTGAGGGATGTGTTCTTGGAAAACACCCTCAAGAGAAATTCGACAAAGGAAAGACTCAGAGAGCTTCCACTCCTTTAGATCTGATCCATAGTGACCTCATGGGTCTTTTTTCACATCCATCAATCAATAAAGCAAGTTTTTTTCTCATTTTTGTTGATGATTTCTCATGTTTCACATGGATTTACTTTCTCAGGCAAAAATCCAAGGCCTTTTAACAACTCAAAGATTTCAAAGCTCTGTTTGAGACACAGTCTAGAAAGAAAATCAAATTCCTCCGAAATAATAACAGGGGAGAGTATGTCAATCATGAGATCCATAATGTTTTTCATGAGGTAGGGATTCAGTTGTAGCACATAGCTCCCTATAATCCGTAGCAAAACGGAGTTGCTGAGTGGAAAAACAGATCTCTAAAAGAGATGGCATCGTGCACGCTAAATGCAAAGTCACTACCACATAGACTATGGGCCGAAGCACTCAATTGTGTAGCATACATCCAAAACATATCTCCTCATAGATATGTCACGGATAAGACCCCTTACGAGGCTTGGAGAGACCTCAAACCGTAAGTGACCCACTTTCATATTTCTGGTTCACGTGAATGGGCCTAGATTCCCTCTGAAAAGAGGAAGGCACTTGATCCATAGAGAACATAGTATATCTTTGTTGGATACCTCGATGGTGTGAAGGGATACATACTTATTGATATTTCCTCAGACCGACTCATCATTGAGTGAAGTGTCTAATTTGGGGAAAGTGTCTCGCATGTACCTTAACAACTGCATGCAGACACCTTCATTCTTCCACTTGTCTGAGATGATGAGCATGCATATGAAGACTTTTCTTCAAATGAGATTTATGATTCATAGCACTTAGATGATCTAGATACATATTCAGTACAATCAGATGCAGAGTCAGAGCATCTAGATGCATATGTAGAGCCAGAGTAGAGACCGAAGTGGGCACAAACTACTCTTCAGGATGCAGGGGATCTTGTTGGTGATCTAGCCGATACTAGGAGAATTCAATATGATTTCGAGGAGCCTCCTATTGCACTCACTTCCAATGAACCATTGCCCTCTAGGCATCTTTTATTGGTTCCGTCTTCAGATCCACAGTATTATGGCGAGCCTGCTAGAAATCCCTTTTGGGAATCCACCATGCAGGAGGAGTACAAATCCCTCCTCGAGAACCATACTTGGGATCTGGTTCCCCTTCCTTCTAGAAGGAAACTTGTCAGATGCAGATGGGTCTACAGGACCAAGAGCACAACAGATGGACAAATTAGCAGATACAAAGCTAGGCTTATTTCCAAAGGATTTCAGTAGGTGCAAGGCATTGACTATGATGAGACCTTCACTCCAGTAGCGAAGATGGATTCCATACGTTTGGCACTTTCCATTAGGGAAACCAAGGGATGGGAAGTCCATCAGATGGGTGTGAAGAATGCATTTTTTCATGGTGATCTCTCTGAGGTGATCTATATGGAGCAGCCCTAGGGATTTATGTAGGATTCATCTTTGGTCTGTCGAATGAAGAAATATCTTTATGGCCTCAAGCAAACACCGAGGGCATGGTATGCCAAGATGGACTCCTACATGTTGTCACCGAGCTTTTTACATTTTAAATTAGACCCAAATGTCTACATTCTCAAGAAGACTAATTCACTTCTACTCTTAGTTATGTATGTTAATGATTTGTTGATCATCGGTTGCTCGACGTCAACGATTTTTGTAGTCAATAAGATTCTACATGATAGGTTTTTTATGACGGGCATGGTTCCGCTACACTACTTCCTTGGACTCGAGATCAGTCAAGATGCATTAAGAATCAAACTATCTCAAGCCAAGTATGCTCGAGATCTCCTTGAGATATTTCACATGACAAACTACAAGTCTTCTCCTACTCCTTTCCTATTAGGATTCAAACTTGAGGATGGCGGGGACACTCCACTGGTTGAAAACACACTGTACAAACAACTAGTGGGGAGCTTGTTGTATCTCACACACTCCAAAACAGACCTCTTCTATGCATTTGGAGCAGTTTCCAGGTTCATGCAAGAGCCACATTAGCTACATTGGAAGGCTGCAAAGCGTATCCTTTGATACGTACAAGGCACCATCACCTTTGGGATTCATTATGCAAAAGAATCTACATTGGATCTCATCGGGATCATTGATTCTACCCGGGCTGGCGATGACACTAATCGCAAGTCCACATCTGGTTACTCACTCAGTCTTGCTTTCAAGCCTATCTACTGGTAGAGAAAGAAACAAGCTGCTATTTCTCTTTATTCAATCGAGGCAGAGTGTAGAGGGGTAGTTAACATAACCATTCAGGCTATGTGGCCACAACATTTTCTCACTGAGTTGGGCATTCAGTTTCATCATCCAATCATCATCTGGTGTGAAAACTAGAGCACTCTGAAGTTCCATAGAGATCTAGTTCAGAGGAAGCAGATGAAGCACATTGAGATACACATGCACTAAATCCAGGACTTAGTACACGAGGGGATCATTGACCTACAGTTTTGTCCTTCAGCATAAAATATGACAAACATCTTCACCAATACCTTCACTGAGCAAAAGTTCCATTTTCTCTGAAGTCGTCTTGGAGTGAAGGACACAATTGCTTAACAACTGTAGTTATTCTTTTACATACATTGTACCTTGAGGGGGGGTTTTCCCATGAGGTTTTCCCTCTTTCCTCAATTTATTTCAGTGTATCTTTTGTATTTGGGTACCTAACATGGCCTCGTTGCCAGGACCCATTCTTTATTTTCACCATAATGATGTTCAGGGGGGGTGTTGGAGTTACTTCACACACACCTAGGATTTATTTTTCCTAGGGTTTTGCCATGTTTATTATTCCTTATTAGTCATTATCCAGTCTCCTATATTTTATGAAGAATATTCCTCTAAGGAGAATATTCTCTTCAGTTTTCACTTCAGTTTGACTAGTTGAGTGGAGTCTATATGCTGCATTGGTTTTGTCACCATGAAACATTGGGATCATCACCAGCTAATGCGCATTAGACTTGGTATCATCACCAAACTGGCGTGTTACGAATGATTCCCTAATATCCTCCTCTCTTCACTCTATTTTAGTCAGTTAACTAAAGACTGGTAGACTAGTTAACTTAGCTAGGTGGGGGTTCACTCCCGTAACTGCCTGAGAGACTAGACTAGGTGGAATTTTACTCCTGTAACTATTGGTGTGTGTTTAGATCACTCTAGACCACCACTATGGCGCATTGGATTCTCCTCAAGTGCGCATTGGTTGAGTTATACAAAGTATATCATGTGTAAATTATTCATTATTCATTACGATTAATGAGAATTCTTCCATTCTTTCTCTCTTGCTTCTTCTTTCTCAATTTCTCTCTACAAATGTGTGTGGTATTTTCTAGCTAGATCTATTTTGTCCAGGTTCAACATATTTACAAAGATCTTTGTGTCATCCAACAATGTCGCATGTCCTATGACATAAATCCCTTCAAGGATGAGGTATTGTGTGATGTTTCCCCACTGGAAGTCTGTGATGTTCTATTAGGCCAGCCATATATGTGAAGGAATCATGTTGTTTATGAGTCTTGACCCTATAGTGTCATTGTTTCTTTGGGGGGTTAGCTATACAGGTTACCATAGGTAGTTTCGACTATTGTCCCACCAAAACAATGCCACAAAGTAATCTCACATACTCCAAAGTTTAGCCTCTTCACAATCCGATCAGAAGGTGAAGAGAAGGACAATGAAACCACTACAGCCTCAACCAAACCTCAACCCAAGACCTTTCTATCTAGCAGAAGAAAATCGACAAGATTATAGAATAGCACCAAGATGTTCTTGTTGCACCTACGAGGGTGCCTCCACACTGCATAGTCAAGCAAGCCTATAACAAAGCCATTCATACTCTTCATGTTTCATCTTCACCGACATAGTCCTCCCACACTTAGGTAGATAATGAAGCTAGATTGGTTGAATGGATCCAACCTCTCCAACAAAAAGTTCATGACAACCTTCAATAAGCTAAGCAGGACAACTTCTTTAGCAAGGCAAGCAACGCACCAAGCTTTAGATTTAGTAGAAATATCCTTGTCTCCCAAGGGAACTTGACACAATGGGGACCATTTCTTCCTAAGGGGGAGGAATGATCTAGATGGATCTGGGTGACCATCCACTGTTTCCACTTAATCACCATTTTGAGTCTGTGGTTTTGATAAACCATGATATTCACCCTTTTGATGGGGAATAGAATGTAATGTCATCTTCATTTGTTAATTACAAACATCATGTAATGATTTCCTAGTGTTCATATGTACATGCCTACAACATAGCGTTAATACACCGGATCCCATTTGAACTCCATAGTTAAGCGCGCTTAGGCTAGAGTAGTACTCGGATGGGTGACCACCTGGGAAGTCCTAGTATTTTACATGCCTATGGAATTTTATAAACATAGTCCACTTTATCCCACATGCATCATGGGAATTGTTCTCCTCTCACTCTCTCATATATAGTTGAGGTGAAGTAGGATTTTTAAGCATGCAATGGAGTGTGATGTAAAGCTTGTTTCAATGAAGCGTAGCCAACATCTCTTTCTCTTCAGAGATAGGCTACCCCATTCTTCCAGTTTGTGTTCTACAATGTTTTTCTCTCTTGTTCATTAATAACAATTCGTTTTCACTATATTTCTGTGTTCTTCGCATTATCTCTGTGTATTTCCTTGCTATATATCAATTATATTTTTGTATTCATGTCGTTCTCAAAATAATTCGGATCAGGTATTGGCCAAATATGGGATCAACATGATCACTTCATCAAATAATGATTGATTAAATTGTTGGAAAACCAAAGATGACATAGAACTAGAAGGGCCTTTAGACAAGGACCACATTCTTCGTACTATGACAATAACATGGCACAAATGAGTAAGGTGATCTCCTTTTCAAAGGTTACAAGGGAACTTGGGCTTATATCTTATTCATATAGGATTATTAATTGTATTAATTCCTCCAGCATGACTTGTAGCGACCAACGGGTTGCCCTTAGGTGCTGATCTCTTACATGATTTGCAAAGGTTGGTGAAATTTATCCAGTATGACTAGCAGTGACTAGAATTTCCCTCCCATCATGACTCACAGAGGCTGGTTTCTTGTCTTCAACATGAATTGCAAAGGTTTTTGACATATTTTCAACATGACTAGCAAAGGTTCGTTTCACGCTCCCAGCATGACTAGCAGAGGTTGGTTGCTGAACTTCAGTATGACTTGCAGGGACTAGGATATTTTCCACAACATAACTTGCAGAGGTTGGGTGTTGGTATTCAACATGACTCATAGAGGTTTTATACATATGTCCAACATGAATCACAAAGGTTGGTGAACTATTTCTAGTATGACTCGCAGGAACTGGACTCATGCTTCCAATATGACTTGTAGCAGATGGTTTCTTTCCCCCAACATGACTAGAAGAGGGTGATGACATGTCTCCAACATGACTCACAGAGGTTGGTGACTTCATCTTCTTACTCTTCCTCTTCCTATTCCTATTAGACTTCTAGTTACTAGTATCAATACTTTCACAAGAAGGGGGAGAAGTAGAAGGAGTAGACTTCACATATGCTGAAGGTAAATGATCAACATCCATATGATTCCCATGATATAAAGTGATTATCTGAGAATAATTAAGATCATTTGGGACATTCAGAGTGGTCCACAACCAAACTGGTAGTCCTACATTCGACTCATGAATGTTCAAAGTGGCCATCAAGAGGGCACCAACATTTCCAAAGAATGGAGAAGCATAAGAATCCCCTTGGGTAGGGGTCCCTTTGTTGGATCCTCAAGAAATTTGGACGTGAATTTATTATTCATAGGTTCATCCCTTGCGGGATTTTTCATGTCCATAAAAGTCTCACACACTAACTCTAGTGAACCAGTGGTATAAAAACCCACGCCTTCTAGGAGGCAACTCCACACTTTCAAGAGAAAGACTAAGGATCTTTGTCAACCAGTGGAGCGGTTGGTCGACCACCTTGAATCAATGATCCAAAAGCGGTGATGCTGACACAAACTAAGGGAAATTATAAAAATCATCACTCCATTAAAAAGTCCTAATAGAAACATCGCAAGCAAACAACTTTTCTAAATCATTAGCCTAGGTGGATAAGGTCCTAAGTCCAAAGCAATGAAAAAGTGGAAAGGGACCTTCTGGACAAAGGAACATGTTGATTAATTCTCATGAACTAACGAAAAAAGGAGTGAGAAGCAGTTGCCTCGAACTCCACTAACCAACCTTATCTGGTGCAAGTACCCACTCTTCAAGGGGGATCCTCCAACAATACTGAAAAGTGTGATACAAAGTTTGGCCCAGGTACCACGGGAAACCCCCTGTAGTCACCTCTGAGATCCTTAGGAAAAAAAACTAAGGTCACCGAATCACAATTAGTTTCCATGGGGTACATTCAACAATTGATACTAGATGTATGGGTAGGGTAACTAATCTCAAAGCTCTTCTAGACGACTATCTACAAAAGGGCCGATGTCACTTCAAAAAATCTCAAACTAGGTACAGAGCTTCTAGAGGATTGACTCCAAGAGGGACAATGTCACTTCAAGAAAACTTCAACCAAGTTCAAAATTCACAAAGGAACAATTCCATATGAGTCAGTGTCACTTCAAGAAAAACTCCCAAATATGCTCAATCCACTAAGCTCCGTTAAACCTCAGAGGGGTTATCTCCTCAACTCTCCTTTGCATGACCTCATGTTTGACTCATGTGTGAGAGGAGCTTCCTGACTATACTTATGCGAAATTGGGTTTTTCACTCCCTAGTTCAGACTCCTAATTTTTTTTTGGCCTTGGAGAAATTAAATCTCCAACCTAAACCAAGGCCCTAGCCTAAACTTGTTTGTTTACCCTAATAAAGTGAAAATGTCTAATTGATTTTAGTTAGAGTTCATTTTATAGGATGTTATTTACTCAACAAAGGTTTGGAGTGAAAATGATGTTGTTTGAGACTCTTGCAACAATGAAACTTATAATAACATTGAAAAATAAAGCATTAAACTAATCCTTCAATGAAAAAGGGTTTCAAAAAAATGAAAAATGCATGAAAAATCCTTCAAACCTTGACATGAAATTTTTTCCTTTACTGATGCAAAATTCACAATGCAACTTTCAAGAGAAACAAAAAAAACAAACAAAAGGATTTTCTTTCTTATTTTTCTTTTTAAAAATTTTCACTATTAGAAGAAAACAAAATACTATGCTAATATCTTCTTCTTTTTCAAATAACAATGCAAAACAATGCAAAGAAATAAAGAGACCTTACTAGCAAGAAACTAGTTTTCTTTTTTTTTGTTTTCTTCTTCTTTCTACCAAAGCAAAACTAACAAAATATGCTAAAAGCTATAAATTTATATTGTTTTATGTTTGAAGGTATACACAACTATCTCCAATGTAAATTACGTATATAAGCTTATGTACGTGTCCTATATCACTATAGGAAGTGCGTATGAAGCTTATAAACATTTTTGCCTTCTAGAAAACACGTATAGACGTGGTTTGTCCTTTTACAAAGCGCGTATATGACCTGATACTTGCATGTTTTTTATTACTTATGTATGCACTTGAATCCTGTATACGGGTAGTGTATTTACGCGATTCTTTTCAAAGCAAAGTGCATATACACTTAGAAAAACTTGGAAAAATCTGGTCTAAATCCCACAACCCAAAATAAAGGAGAGAGACCAAAATAAAGACAAAGGAATGGAAAGCAAAGAACAAGAAATTTTTAGCATGATTTCCAAGTTTTCAAAGACTTAATACAAAATTCAAAGACAAAAGCAACCAAAGAAGGCTCAAAGAATAGTAAACAACCAATTTAGGTCCTCCCAACATTGAGAGAAAGGCCCAAAAACTAGTTTCTCAGAAAGATATGCAACTATAGACACAATCAATAATGCATATATGCTATTGGAGATAAGGAGAATCATATATATATATATATATATATGTGTGTGTGATTCAAACAAAATAAACACACGTATGGATTAACAAAATCTCAAAGAAAGAGATTACAAATCTAAGGGGAAGCTTCCAAAATTTGGGAAAAGTTTATGAGATGGAAATTTCTTTGAGAAAAATCCCCCAAAACAAGAAAACTACAAAAATCAAGAAAACACAAGATCCCTTAGACGGACCCAAACTAGGAGAAATCATCCCTAGTGTGGTCACCAATTCTCTTACATGATTTTTACCCTATGACATTGGGTTTATATCACAATAGAGCATGACCATATATAAAATACAAACCCTACCCTCACACATACAAACTTACGATAAAAATAACTACTTGGAAGAGAGAATAAAATACCTCACACCTTGTATCCAAACATTCGATGTATTTCCTCGCTCTCGACCTTTTATTTTCTCTTGATGTCTACTTGTACCAATCTACAAAAGGAGATCAAGTCTATACTACAACAAGGTAGTTATGAAATCAAGTTATACATGTAATGTGAAAAATTCAAATATGTAAAGCAAGTTAACATATATAAATAGATTGAACAAAAGTACACATATATGGAGGGAAAAATAACTCTTTTATTGAAACAATATAAGTAAGTAGTTACAACCCGAATCTAACCATCGACATTTCCTTAAATCCAACCACCCGGGTTTCTCCACTGGACCCTTCAAAAATCAATTCAACAAAGTGGTTCTTCCTCGAATGACCCAGAAGGGATAGGAACATACCCTACAATCATATATGAGAGAGGAAGGAATGCTAGAAAAGTAGGTTTCCAAATCAGGGGATGCTACTTAGAGGTTCAAGGAATATCGAAGCTTGCAAATCGTTAGCATAATATTGCACCAAGGTTGTATCTCCTCATCCATACCCCTACATGTGCTTATATACCATCCTAAAGAGGTTGAGATGGTTATATTTCATTGTGTATGGGCCAAATCGAAAACCCCACCCGAAAAAGTGGAATATTTGTATTTTTTCACAAAATTGAGGGTATACGTAGTTTGTACACTGAAAAATAATGTATGTACATGATTTTCACATGGGTGAATAGCATGGAAACACAAGTGTTTTTTTTTAGATGATTTTGATGAAGGAGAATGGGGCTTATGTTTGCAAGCTAGGGAATGGACTAGGCCATCTCACAAACACAATTTTGTGTGGAAATTTGTGGTAGAACACTCGTAACAACAAACAAAACAAGGGTATGAAACCCTCTTAGCGAGCTTCCACTCCCAATGGTGATAAAGGAACTAAATGAAAAGGAAAGAAGACTGAGAGACATTGCATTTTTTGTTGGTGAGATTGTCATAAAAATTCTAAATGTTTCAAGAATATGGAATCCTTAGAAGTAGTAATGAAGAATGACAACATCAATCTTGATCCCCTTTATTCTAACTCTTCTTCTCATAGAATGAACTTTTTTCTTTTGGTTTTTCCTTTCATGCAACATCTACTTCTTCTTCTAATAAGTGGCTTATTGAGTCTAAAACATCTTATCATATGGCTAAGGATAAAGCTATATTTTCTATTCTTGATAAATGCAACACAAATCATATATTTGTTGGTGATGATAGATCTCTTAATGTTGTAGGGTCTAGATGAATTTAGCTAGATGATGGTCACTTTAATGATGTATTATTTGTTCCAAGTCTTTCCTGCAACCTTCTATTAGTATATGAAATCACCCATTTGGGTGAAGGTAAAACAACAAAATTTTCACATCACCAAGATGTAATCAAGGATTTAAATAATTCCAAGCATGTATTAAAACATGAAATTGTTGATGATATTCCCAAGTTGTACAAATTTGACAAGTTTGGGTCATAATCTCTTTCATAAATTTTTATTGCTCATAGTGATGACATGAGAAAACTTTGGCATGAACTATTTGCTCATCTAAAATATCAGTCATTGTAGTAGCTACATAAACACAATATGGTGATTGGACTTCCTCTCATTTATTTCAGAGATGGTGTTTTTTCCAGCCGTGTTCTCAACAAATATCACCGAGACAATTTTTCCTTAACCCCCTTTTAGCTTATTCATAGTGATTTGTGTGTTTTGATTACTTTTGATTCTTTCTCTAAGTTCAAATACTTATTAACTTTCATTGATGATTTCTCTAGATGCACTTTGGTTTATTTATTAAAATTTAAGAGAGATTTTTAACATGTTTTTGGCCTACAAGGCCCTTGTAGAAAACATTCTAGACATCAACTTCAGAAGTTAAGAATATATATAAGTGGGGTGAATATGTTAACAACAAATTTACAACTTAGTGCACTACACATGGCATTCAAATTCAACATATTTTTCCATATACACCGCTACAAAATGGTCTTGCTGAGAGAAATAATCACACTTTAAAAGAAATGGAAGATTATATGATGCAATCTAAGGAATTTAGTCCTCTTTTTTTAGCGGAAGCCATTACTTGTGAAAATTGTATAGTTAATTACACTCCCATAAAGGTTTTAAAATATATAACACCAGAAGAAACAAGGAATAACATTAAACTAGATGTAAGCCACTTTTTTGTGTTTGGTTGTGAAGCATGGGTTGACAATCTTGGTCATAGAAGGAAAGTATTATAGCATAAGAGTGCAAAGTGCATTTTTGTTGGATACTTTGAAGATGTAAACCTCTATATAATTATTAAACCTCATTCAATATAAATTATTATTAGTATAGGTGTCAATTTTGATGAAGGTCTCTTGGCTTGCATGCATAATTCAACATTTGTGCCTTCTTCAAGCCGCGAGCCATCTTCTACTCCCAAAATTTTTACTATTACACCTATTTTGGTTTCTTCTTCTTCATATGATGAAAATGAGGATGAAAATACACCTCCACCTACTCATCCTCCTCTAGTTGAGTCCATTGAACATGAACCTGCACCAACATTATAACTTCCTATCTAAGTTTGCACAGCATGAGAAGTAGTTGGTGATATCACTGATGATCCTTCATATCAACATTGTACATGTTAAGAGTTCCAGTCCTTTTTTTGGCTCACTTTTTAGAGTTTCATGATCTAGAAATAGGTGCAAAAGCTTCCATCCATCCATATTAGGATACAATAATGCATGACGAATATCATTCCTTAATGGAGAATGATACTTGGAAACTTGTACCTCTTTTGAAAGGAAGAAAACTTGTCAGATGTAAATGGGTGTATACAACTAAGCATGCAATAGATGGAAGTGTTGAAATACATAAGGCATGGCTAGTTTCCAAATGATTTTCTCAAGTAGAAAGAATTGACTATACTAAAACCTTTTCCCCCGTAGCTAAAATTAATTTCGTCAACCTTGTTCTAGCCCTTGTAGCTTCATATAAATAGGAGGTCCATCAAATGGATATTAAATATGCCTTCTTGCATGGGGATTTTAAAGAAAAAATTTGCATGGAACAAATTTCTAGCTATGTTCAAAATAACTCTAGTCTCATTGTCACCCTAATAAATCTCTCTATGGTGCCTTAAGCAAGCTCCTCATGCTTGGTATTCTAAAATACATAGATTTATTCTTGACATTGACTTTCTATATGAAATTATGTCTCCATTGTCTATACCAAAAAAATGAGCAACCATCTCATAAAATGTGTTCTCTATGTTTATGACCTTATACTCATTAGTAGTGATCACAACCTTCTAAATCATGTGAAATCCAGTCTTAAGAAGAAATTTGAAATGAAAAAATTATGATGTTTGCATTATTTTATTAGCCTCCAAGTCTTGCAAACAAAGGAAGGAATTTCCCTTTCTCAGTCGAAGTATGCATGTGACCTTCTTCGTTTCTTTGACATGGAAGATTGTAAACCAACCCCATCTCCCTTTTAATTTAGATTCAAAATTGCTACCATTTGTACCACATTCAACATATATGCCACTTTGTACCATCAATTAGATGGTATCCTTTTGTATTTGACTTTTACCCATCTCAATATTTACTTTGTTCTTTGTCTTGTTGCCCGATATATGTGAACACACAATGAGATCCATTGGAAAGAAGAAAAGAGGATACTTTGGTATATCCAGGGTATAGTTTAGTTTTAGATATATTATAGTTCATGGTACCCCCTTTATTAGTTGGTTTCACTTATTTTGATTGGGTCAGTGACCCTGATGATTAGAATTCTAGTGCAAGTTATGTTTCTAGTCTTGGTTCTGGACTTTCCACTTGGGCTTGTAAGATGCAACATTCCCTTTCTATTTCTTTAGAAGAAGAAGAGGATTCAACCACAATTATTGCAAGTCAAGAATCCTTTTAGATTTGATAAATCATTTCGGAGTTTGGATTCCAACAACAACATCCAACTAGGCTCTAGTGTGATAATCAGAGTGCCATTCAACTTGCTAAATATCCATTTCAACATCAGCACAACAAACACATTGAGATACACATTAACTTCATTAGAATAATTCTTCAAAATCACATTTTTGAAGTTCTCTATTGTTGTATAGATGATCAACTTGTAAACCTTTTCACAAAGACTCTTACAGAAGTGAAGTTTTCCAAGCTTCGATCTATGTTAGGAGTTCATGAAGTTGTCATTTAGGAGGAATAGAATCTAATGCCTCCTTCCTTCTCCTAGTGTGTCACCTTTTGTAAATCCTTCATTCCTACCCAAATTTGTTCTTAAGAGAGAAGCTAGGATATTTAGACACTTAGGAATCAATTAAGTTCAACTCATTCTAATGTGTCTTTAGGTAAAGTGTGTTTTCTTTAGTGTGATTTTGTCATTATATAATATGATGATCGTGATTATGTTCTATACATAATTTGATCCAAAGATTCATATTCTCCTTGATACTAACAACACTTGATTCATGGATTAACACCCAATTGGTCCATGATCTCTATTTAAAGAGTATATAGGGTCTTTTTTTGATGATCAAATATGAGAGATTCATATGTAAACTACTTTTATTTTTGCATTAATAAATTTCCTCGAGTGGTTTCATTGGTTGTGGCTATGGACTATTTCTCTATTTGAGGGTTTAACCATGTAATACACTAATGTATTGATCTTTGATCTATTTGTGTGAATGATTTACTTAAGGTATTCAACATGTGTTACCATGTTTATCAAACAAACTTTTAATGACATCACAATCCTATGGTTCTTCTGGCCTTTCCTTTAATTTTTACAAATGTAATTTATAATATGAATAGACTAGAAAAACATATTCTATGTATCACTTGGAATATTTTTTTGATACCCCATCTTCATATTGTAAATGTTGGATCATATTGTCATTGATGCCAATGGTTTGATTGATTGATGTCAAAGTGATTGATTGATGTCAAGTAATGATTGATTGATTGTTGTGAATGGATAGATGTCAAGTGGAATCATAGTCATATGATGTCATGCATAGATGAAGATGGATCAATGAGTTGTAATTGATATGATGCATTGTTGGATTGATGAATCATTATTGTATTATCATTGTTGATAAGGTGCACAAATGGATGAACTCAAAAGTGGTCCCCTTATGGTGAAA
>ML812607.1:0-50643 GCA_009831015.1 Picea engelmannii
CTACTTCAAAGAAGGAGATTCAATCATTTATGGAGAAAATCAATTTTGTCAGAAGATTTATCCCTAATTTTGCAAGAATGGTCAAACCAATTCATAATATGCTCAAGCAATATCAATCATTCTCATGGAATGATGACACTGAAAAATATTTTGTAGAATTCAAGAAAGTTATCACTTTTGCACCGGTTCTGGAGAAACCAAATTTTGAAAAAGAATTTATTATTTATACTAATGCTACCGAAGGGAAGCTATCTGCTATCCTTCTTCAAAAAGATGATCGAAATAATGAACAGCCTATAACTTACATGAGTCAGCATCTATCAGATGATAAATTCAAATATACATTAATTGAAAAACATACATATGCTCTAGTTAAAGATATAGAGAAATTTCTCTAGTATATCTTAGGCAAGCATATGCAGGTAGAATTCCCTTTGCCCGATGTCAAGTTTTTGCTTTCTCAAACTCATTTTTTAGGAAAACTTGCACATTGGTTTGCCAAAATTCAAGAACATGATTTCACGATAACAAATACTCATACAATCAAGGGACAAGATCTATCCTTGCATCTGGATCAACATCCTAAACAAGGTGTTCTGATGAGGATGCTCTGTATGCATTTTTTGTTTGTTGAAACTAAAAATATTGAGTTAGCAGAACATCCTTGGTACAAGTACATTATCTATTATTTATAATTTCAAAAATGTCTCAATAATCTTGAAAGTAATCAACGCAAAAGGATTTATTTGGAAGCCTCTAAATATTTGTTCTTGGGATATTCTCTTTTTTCACATAATTGTTGATGGATTGTTGTTAGGTTGTTTAGACGATACAAAAACCCCAAAAAATCTTAAACCAAATTCATGGATCAACATATTCAGGCGTTCATATTGGTGGTCATTTTTCTGCAAAAGCCACTACTTTTAAAATTTTAAGAACTGGATATTATTAGCCCTCTATTTTTAATGATTCTTACAAATTTATGCAGGCTTATAATGACTGTCAAAATTTTGGAGGTAGACAATAGTTTTATGCCATGCATTTACGTCTAGTTCTCCCTGATTTTCCTTTCTTAAAGTGGGGATTATATTTCACTGGTCTAATTAACCCTCCATCCTCTGCTGGACATACTTTTGTTCTTACAACAATAGACTACTTTACCAAGTGGACTGAAGTTGTTCCATTCAAACATGCACATGATGAACATGTAATCACTTTCTTGGAATCTAGCATATTCTCTCGTTTTGGTCTTCCATTAGAAATGATTTCTGATAATGGACCAACTTTTATCTCTGCAAAATTTACCCAATTTCTTAACAAATTTGGGGTGAAGCATTTCACTTCATCCACTTACTACCCGTAAGGAAATGGGCACACCGAGTCCACAAACAAAAATCTGATTAATATTCTAAAGAACTCATCTATGCATAATGGGTAGATAGAACTACCACCAAACCTAGTATTGGTCATACTCCTTTTCAACTTTTATATGGCCAAGAAGTTTTTATGCCAGTCGAATTGGAATTAACTTCTCTTAGATTAACTATGCAGGTTGAAGAATTGAATACCACAAACATCCCTCAAAGGATAAATTCCTTACTAGCTCTTGAAGAACAAAAGATCCATGCTCTTGAAAATATTAAAAGAGACAACAATTTGTCAAATTTTTTTTGACAAGAAAGCCAAATCAACTTATTTTGAGGCTAATGAAAAGGTGTTATTCTGGAATTTTGCTCATGCTGATAGAGGTAAACATTCCAAGTTTCAAAAACTTTGGCTAGGTCCTTATAAAATTTGTCCCGTCATTGGTAATAATTCTTATTTATTGAAAGATATGGATGGACAATTATTTTCATATACAACAAATGGTTCACATGTAAATCATTATGTTGAACCAGGATGATTGTTTGATTAAATTTCTAATGCTTCATGCACATATTTGTTTTTTTCTATTTGTATATATTTTTCTTATATTTTCTGTTTATATATACAATTTTCAGTTTGATGATATTTTTAGTTTTGATTTTTATGGCTGCAATTTTTGGGTCAAGCTAGGTCAATCAAGCTGCTTATTTGATCATGTTGATTGCAAAATCTTATTGATTTGCTTTGAAAAAAAACATGAACAACAAAGAAAAATGACTTTCCTTTAGTCCACATATATACTTTTGTAGTAGTTGCCTAAATCTACAATTTTTTTTTCTAAGACTTGATGATCATAATTCTCTCCCATTTTTCTTCTTTCCCTTTCTACCCTCCATAATTATTTTTGCAAGAGCATATCATAAAATCATTGTGAAAGTGAAATGATCAGCAAAATATGATTTCAAAGCAAAACAAAAAATTATTAAGTTCTAGCCAATTAGTAAATTGGCTACCTTGTGGAGTCGCTAGATGTTGACTCAAAAAGTCGTCGCTAGTTATATAGTCTACAAATGGTTAAAAGGAATACTCAAAAACTTATTATGATAAATGTAATTAGTAGGTGGGACCCCCTAGAAGAGAAAACAAGTGAAGAGTTTATTTTCAATTATTCCTAAGATGACAACACATGCATAAAACGTTCAAAGGATAATCTACAATTATGATATGCATGATGATATTTTCATTTCTCCAACTTTATTATGAGGTCTACTTTAAATTGGATGCATATGAAAGATTGAGGCTACGCTCATAAATTTTAAAAGGTTCCTCGTATTGCATACACCTATTCTCATGAAGTGTCATTACATTCTGATTATGTCTTTGGGGAATTTATGTGTTATAACCATAAAGAATGAATTTTTCGATTTAAAAGGTTTGTTATATTCTCCTAAGTTTCATCACATTCCATGTCTAGAATTCAAAGGCATATATTACAAGTAACAATGGATACATGACAACAAACATATATTATATGCCATATGATTAATGGTTATTTCGAGCTTCATGTTACAATGGTGTGTTGTATGATATAATTTAAAGGCTGGAGTATCAAAATCCATATAACATGTGGTATATGTATATGAGCTTTGGGTCAATGATATGAAGTATTGTTTGAGTTTCCATTCAAGCTTTGGTATACACTATAGATTAGGTGCACAAACCAACATGTATGAATGGATTGCGATTGGTATATGATATAAAAGTGGTTTAATGACGTACAAACCCTAGCCATTGATATGGATTGTCATTCAATGGTTATGATGATATAACAGTTGTGATGTGATACACATGGATATGGCGCGTGGCTCTCCTATATACTTGGCACTCATTCTTCTTTTTGGTTAGATTCCATGGCACTTGTTGGAAAGTGGAAATATGACATGGAAAGGGTTTTGGTAGCATGTGAATTTGGGTTAACATGAGGCTGCACATGCATTCAATTCACAAGGACGTGGGCATTAACCCACCATCCTACACATACTACCCTCATTTTTTAAGTTCGACATATCATTTTTCATTGCTCTCGAGATAAGTTACAACCCGAACATGGTAAGAAAATCTCATCCCTAGTGGTTTGATAACCGTATGCACCCATTTTGGAAAGTATTTAAGAACTTGGTTACAAGTATGCAAACACTAGCTCATTTATCCATCAAATAGATGATTTCTCCACAATTATAATTTATGGTGGCTCTGTTTGGATTGGTTTTGAGCATGTTTCGCTCTTTCGTTCTCACATTCTGTTGAAGAATTTTCGAAATAAAGCTCTGTAGCATTCATTTACTCACTTTCCATATTTTTCTCTACAAAATTATTAGCTTGGCTTATGGTGGAAATAACCCAGTTGAGTTTATAAGAAAAAACACCTAGGTTCAAATTGTCTTGCTATTATCTGTGTTTTCCAAAAACATAGTCTAATAAATGACATCATGGTTGAATATTTAAGTTTTTAACAACCGTTTGTTATGAGTAATTGATGTAATTCTCGTGGGTTAGTTGTATACATTTCAAAGAGTTGAAAAACATATAAAGCCCGAGGCTTTACCGGTCAATGCTTTATTGTTTTTCCTTACACATTTTCTTTAGAGTTTTGTTAACTCTGACTTTGAAGCTCCATATTTATCATTTTTTCTAAGCTAGATGTTGGGTTTGAAACCTCGACCTAATAGTCTCATAAAAAAGCCTTTTTCACTTAAGTTTTGAATGTATGGTTGATAGAGACTTAGCTTTAGAAAAATACTTCATTGATTTAAATTATGAGTTATGGAGATGGGATTTTGAAAATGTTCAAGCTGAACTCACATATATTCATTATGGACTCAACCATTTGATTTTTTATGCCTTCCTATTGTCTTTTCGTCTTCGAGTTTAAAGTTGCATATGTTCATAATGGGTCTTTTTTTTCTACAAGTTCGGGGTCGGGTTTGAAACCTCAACTTAATAGCCTTATTATGAACATTCTCTCGCCCAAGTTTTGAACTTACGATGATATAATACATTCCTTAGTTGGTCTCAAAGGCATGCAATGTTGATGATGGGTTTGGATTTTGTTTGCTGGGTTGGAAATCTGTGTTCGCATAAAGAGATTTCATACAGAGCTATGTTATTGGATTAATGGTTTCATTATGATGTTGGGTTTGAAATTTTTGGTACCCTTATGAATGGTTTCAAGTTTGAAAAGGCTCTGTTTATTTGTTGGGTTAGTTTTGATACTGTAACTTTTGAAAAATTGGTTATATGATGATTGATTCGAAGTAATTTCAGATGAATAAACCATGAACTACATATTTTTTTATGGACCGGTTTGCATATATGTTACTCATCATAAATTTATTATATGATCAACACCTCTTAAAAGAATTGATATATGAGTAAGGCTTGATATGAAAATGCATTATGTTGACTATAACAATATTAATGAAGAGTTTGTGAGATGGAAATTATTCAAAGACTCTGATTAATTATAGTCAAGGATATGAAACATAAGAAAAACATTTACTTGTTTTTGTTTATATATACATGACCAAAACCCCTCATTATATCACTTTCTAGGCGTTATTCCACGAAGTCCCGAACCATATATCATTTAATGTCATATCATTCCCCCCTGTTATATAAATAGAAAATGATTTTAAAAGAATAATGTTGCGGGCAATTTGACATATACAATTTTTTTAATGGTTACTTGGCATGAGCTTGAAAAGAGAGTGAACATAAATTTGTGAGTTAAGTACATATTGAAAGTGAATGAGTTTAAAAAACAATTAATGGATTGAGAACATTATCACCATTCTTATCATTCATTTCACTTTTCATAAATTACAAATCCTTTCATCTATCCCTAATCATGTTATTTCCTTTTTCATTTCATTTCCTGTGTTTAGAAGTTAATGATGGAATTCATGAATAGTTTAAAAGGTGTGTGAAGAATATGTGTTGACAATTTGCATATATGGCTTGAAGCTTGGTTGGTATAAGGCATAAATATTATGGAAAGAATATGGGAAAACTAATTATATATGGACTATGAACATGCATCATACACTCCTATCATTTGATTTCATTTTACGTACATTACAAACCCCTTCATCTCTCCCAAATTCATTATTTGTCCCACGTTTTAAGTAATTATTAGTTTGTGGAGATATAAGTGATGCTTAGTAAAGATGTATAATTGTAGAGAATATTGCCGAATTCTTCTTTGACTGTCCCCTTTTCCCCTTAATTTATCTTTACTTCTTGCGTGCTTGATTGCTGGTTAACTTAGGGCCATCATTAAATTATATACTATGCAAGATAATATTTGATGTTTTACTAGCTGTAAGTTGTATATACTAAGTTAGTCTTTATGATCATCTAGATGTGTTTCTTCAACAGAGGTAGTTATAACAAAGGAATCAAATATAACAGAGGAAATAGAGGAATTTGGAACAAAGGACAAAATGTTGGTTTGCAGAGGGGTAGAAACAAAAGACTGAGATTTTTGTCATTTTTTCCAACTTACCATTTTTTTCTTCTATGTGTACTTCTGTGCCCAAGATTTGTTTTGCTGCTCCTAGATCCTTCATCTGAAACATCATGTCCAACTAAGCCTTTAAACTGTTGATCTTAATCATTATTTTGGTTGCAACAAGCATATCATCGACATATAACACCAAGATAATGAATGCACCATTTTACAAAATTTCAAAGTAAACATAATGATTATACTCACTTCTTAAGAAATTTTGTCTCACCATGAAGGAATCAAACATATTGAACCATTTCCTGGTTACCTTTAGGTCATACGATGATTCTGTGTGTTTGCAAACAAATCTCCCTTTGTGATCTTGAACAACATCTGATTGTTCCATGTACATATCTCTTCTAGTGATGATTGTGGCAGTAAGATCCCACAATCTACATCCCTTATCTCCATCATTATAACCAACATAGATATTAAACTTGCAAAAATTCAAAGATTGTAATTTTGGAAGTAACTTACGATTTACTAGTACCTCCAGCTACTACCATTTCTTGCTCATATGGCCTAGTCATTGATTCCATAAACAAGTATATTCACTTTCTTCCTTAGATACCACCGCAACTTCATTTACTTGAGTGCTTCTTTCCAGTTTGTAAAGGTTTCCAATCTTTCTAGCCTTCATAACCACCAAGATGCCCTTGGATACTTTCAGTTCTCCATCTTGAATTGTAAACTTGTAACCTCTAGAATCCAAAATCCCAAAGAAGTTAAATTCTTTTTAAGTTATGGTACATGTCTAACATCCATCAACGTTCTTACAATACGATCAAACATCTTAATCTTAATGCTCCCAAATCCCAACAATTTTACAAGAGCTATCATTTCCCATGAAAATAACACTGTCATCTATATATTGGTAAGAAGAGAACCAACTTCTGTGTGAACACATGTGATGGGAAGTGTTGGGTGCCAATTTTGATCTTTTAATTAGGCCCATTCACCTCCATTTTTACCTTAAAAACCTCTACTTTTTCCTATTTTCATCTACTTAATGGCATAATATGCACAAACAAGGTAATACATTGTCTTTTGGAAGAAAACTCTTAGTTTTTCTTGGAAATGATAATTAAATCTATTTTTGAAAATAACTGCATATAAATCAACTATTACAGGAATTAACCATGTTTTACTAGTTATTACAGGAATTGGTGATTAGCATACTTCTGCTCGCTCAGAAGGAAAAATTCCACTTGGAGGTACTTCACCAATACCAGGAGATGGTGATTTATCTATATTATCATTCCCATTGGATTCAATGCCCAGTGGTCAACGATAGTGAAAATTGACATGCAGTTATTACAAGAAATTCCCAGAACTAGCTGGAAATCCGTCAGTTCACTCACAAAATTAGGAATTTGATGCCAGGAGCAAGGAGTGGAGATCAATATATCAGAATATCAAGGATCTAATCTAGAAAATCAAGGATAATATATGTTAAACACTACAATGGAGATAAATGATTTTCCTATAATTAGTTTTGAAATAAACAGTTTTTTTCGAGCAGTGATATTCAGAGGTTCTTTCTGGAGCGATGAGGATGAATAAATGAATTTCACGACATGGGTTTTGTGCGGAATAAGGTCATTTAGGTGAGTGAAGGGGCGGATTTCCCATAAAAGACACGTTGAGAGAGATACATGCATACTTCTAATACATTTTCTTATATATTTCCTACAACGGTCGATTATCAAACCACATGTTAAGGGTTGCGCCCAACCAAGGAATAAAATATGCTTTTAATATCCATAGATGTAGTCACAAATACAAAAAGTTTGTTAGATGTAATTTATCATATATAAACATGTAGAGCATATGTATTGGGGGCCCAATTTATTTTTATTGTCAAAGCATATGGCTGAAAACAAATTGTAACGGCTGATTCAAAAGCAATTGACTAAATACAATGGAGTTTTGAGTTAATTAGATGTGTCAAGTTTATTAAGAGTTTTGAGTTTTTTTAAGAACATATGATAGGAGGGCCCTCTGGTATGTGTTGTATATTTACTTTATCATTTTTCTTTAGAATTGCTCTTTCTTTTGATTGCATTAATTTCCTGTAGAAATATAGTCGCTGAAATTTCTTGTAGATGCAAAATTTTAGATTACAGGCAATGCTACTTTGTGTATGGTGAATAATTGTTTAGGATGATGATGTTAAGACAATCAAACAACTGAATGCTCTTCCATATACTGTTCTATACCAACAATTATAACAAAATATACTCAAAGATTAAACTAAGTCTATAAGTTTTTCTTATCAACACATTTCATTTCAGTATTGAATAGATTAAGTTTACCTCCAACCAACTTTTCACTCATATTTAGAAATATTCCTTTCTGATTTCATAATTTAGTTGAACAAGACATAATGCATTTGTAAGCAAGCACAAAGAGTGACTTCTTGCAATCTAGGTCCCTACCATTTGATGGTCAAGTCTAAATGACTATGATCATAGGAATTAATTCATGTATGCGAATTTGACATTTTACTATCTGATTTTTACTAGGAATCCGTGGGCAATTTCAAGACTAGTTCTGCACATATTGTTCCTATGTATCACAAGTTTACTTACCCAGATTGATAATAAATGCCGAGGAATATAGCACGCTAGATCAACCCAATAGGAAGCACTAAAGTCTAACAACCATTCTTCTTGATATTGTGGGATACTACAAATAGATAAAACTTTACCAACCATACCTAAACTTGATTCAACCAGATTTGCTTCCTTACTAGAGTCTTTCTTGGATTCCTTTTTCTTCCAACAATCTCTCTTGAGATTCTCAATTTTATTGAAGTACCAACATTTAGCTTACTATTCTTTCCCTTTGACTTGGATTTGGATGTACCTCTCGATTTCTCCCCTCTTTCTCTGTATCGGCCTTTAACCACCATTGCTTCTGGTGTGAAGGTTTCTATACTGTATTTCCTCCTCACCTCCTTAGAAAACAATACTCCCACAATATAGTCAAACTCAATGGTGACTATTGTGCTTAATCTAATAGAAGTGACTAAATGATACCAAGACTCAAGCAATGAACACAACAATGTCACTGCCTTATCTTCCTCATCGATTTTTACATCCATACTAGTTAATTGGCATATCAGAGTATTAAATACATTTAAATGATCAACAATTTTGGTACCTTCTTTCATCCATACACTGTACAGTTTCCTCTTCAAGTAGATTTGGTTTTTCAAGGACTTTGTCATGTAAAGGATTCCCATTCTGCTCCATAGGCCTACAATGTCTCCTCTCCAATGATATTAAACAAAAATTCATCTGCCATACAAAAATATATGGTACTAAGAGTTTTGGAATCCATATATTCCCAGTCCTTGTTTGTCATATTCGTTGGTCTCTTTGTATTGCCCATCAATGCTTTGTGCAATCCTTGTTGTACCAACAAATTCCATATCTTCAGATTCCATAAATCTTAGTTTTTCCTCCCACTAAAGTTCTCCACCTCAAACTTTGTGTTTTTCATTTTATCCATTGTGCACACAAGATCCCTCCAAATCGAAATTAAAAAAAAAATCTCAACATGAAAAACAAATTATACCTCCAAAAGAATGCTTGGACAGTACTTGGCACCCCCCCCACTCCAAAATGACCTCCACCCACTGCCTTTGCTTTTGCGAGGCTCTTCCACTCCTCCAATGATTTCTCGACATTCATGTGGTAGAGCCTTTGTCCACTCATGTCATGGAAGGCATCGTAGTTACTAGTATTCTTCTAGCCGACCTTGGTAGCAACACTCCTCAAAAGAGAGTTGAACCCTCCCTTTCCCGCTCTCATCCTGAGGAGAATATGGACTTGTGGGCATAATTTATTGCATGCAGTGACCAGAAGGGCATCATCAACAATATATAGGCATTTTGTTTTACCATCCAAACCCTTGACAATCAAATACGTACTCTGGTGGATTCACTAACCTGTCATCAACCACGCGAGCGAGTTTGGGGTTCACTCTTACCTTATCCAATCCAAACTTGATTTGAAAATCCACAAACATATTCAATATTTACACCCAGGCCATAGGCCAATCTCAAGCTCTAATACCACTTGTTGGGGAATCGTGCAGAAAAATGTAACATCAAAGTAAATCTAGAAAGTAACAAACATTAATAGAATAACAATCACAAATGACACAGAGAATATCCAACGACAAGGGAAATGATATTCATATTGATCAATCTCAGAGTTTGCAAAATAACCTAACAAACAAGCTTACAACGCTATGCTTTATGCCTCTACGGGCTACACGCACACATGCGTGCACGCACGCACACACACACACACACACACACACACACACACACACACACACACATCACAACATCCAATTGTTACATAAATCGATGGAAACTGATGTATCCTAGTTTGGTTTAATTGAATGTGAATCGATTGAACTTCCACACAACATTCAACTCGTTAGATACTATTATGAACCTGTTGAACTCCCGAACCTCCAAATTGTTGTCACCTGTTCAACATAATTTTCACAGTGAGATTCTTCAAATGTTTGTGACAAACTCATTAGTAGGTCCTCCTTTTTTTCCATGTGCAAATGCTTTACCTTCCTCGAGAAATGAATACCAATGACAAACAAAGATTGAGATAGTTTAGAAGCATTTTTACTTGAACTATCACCATTTATGTAATAAAGAACCAAAGGCATGACCGTGTGTCATTGAATCATATTATTATATTATATTCATTTCATATATTTACCTAATGTGTTTACTATTTTTTCAACTCTTTCCATTTTACTATCATCTAAATGATTTTATAAGTTGCTTGAGAAAATTAACTAGTTGATTTGAATCATTGGCATCCCCCTTGTTTGTATGAATGGCTTAGAACATTATTTTTTAAGCTATTTATTTATGAGAAGGAACTAGAATTACATCAATTTTATAATGGAAACCATCTTGTGTTACTAAGTATTGAATAAAAGAAGGAACCAACCAATAATACTATAATGGATGCAAATCCGATAAGAGGTATTTACCACTCTACAAGACCAGACCCATGGATTTTACAGAAAGCACACCAAAAGATCCCAATTTAGATTTAGAAGTCAATGATAATGAAAAGAATAGAGATAATTCATGCATGTAGAAAATAGGAGAAATAAAACGAAGAAATTTTCTATTGTGAAGAACATGAAATTCCAAGAAGCACATATAGAAAGGAGAGAGACTATGATAGACAAAGAGACCCGAAGAATCAATAAGTAGAACAATACCTGTCATAAAAAATGTAGTTTTACCCTGGGTATCGAAGGATAACAACTCAAGTAATTTTATATCTCCTTTTGAGAGGAGGAGAATTGTAAGGCCCTATTGTGTGTGGGTGTTGTGCAATGATTTGTTTGCAATGGAAAATTTTCCCCTAATGACTAGTTGTTGAAAAAAATGTACTTTGGTAATAGATGATGTGATCCCCTTCAGTATCTATGATCAAATTATTGGCTACCCTCTAGCTATACTTTGAGTGTTTTATACTATTATTTGGGCTCCTCTTTCGGGATTATTCCTTCTTAGAAATTTACTTACCATAGGATATGTGTATGACCTGATGAATGCATATATATCCTTGATGGTTGATGATAAGTAGTATTTATTTGATATGATGTTTATATGATGATATGTTGATGCTTTAGTTTGATTAATAGAAGATGGTGTTCTAGACTCACCATGCCCTCGTGCTCACCTCCTGTACATATTTTTTAAGCAAAGATACATGAAAAACATTATGTATTTTAATATTTACGAGAAAAGCAAGTTTATGATCTACCGGTCCCATCCTTTCTAAAATTTTAAATGGTCCACAATATCTAGGTGCAAGTTTGGCATAGGCTCCAAGCTTCAGTGAACTCTTCTGCAATTTCACTTTAAAATACACATGCTCACTGATTTTGAATTATTTATACGTCTGTTTTATATTTGCGTAACTCTTCTATATGCATTTGGTTGTCTTCAAGTTTTGTTTGATCTTGATAACTTTTTATTCCATGTCTTTCAACAGTTCTAGTCCAAGTGTAATAATATTCACTCGGTTGTCCCAACTTACAAGTGTATTACACCTTTTTCCATATAGTGCCTCAAAAGGACTCATCTTTGAAGATGTTTGGTAACCATTATTATAGGAAAACTCAACCAAATGTAGGTGTTCCTCCCATTTACTTAGTCTAATCATGACATACATGTGAATCATGTCTTCTAGTATTTTGTTTTTCCTTTCCGTCTACCCATCTAACTATGGATGATAGACAGTGCTAAAATTTAGTTGTGTACCCAAGCCTTCGAATAGTCCTTTCCAAAATCTTGATGTAAATTTCAATCTCTGTCATATATGCTATAGTGGGAAAACCCCCCTACGGATTACACTAGGGTTATAATTGCAGGCAAAGCTAACCGTCGAAAGTCTCCTACTTTTAACAACTATCTCAACAACACCCCACATTCATGAATAAAGTACAAAGTATAGGGATCTGGTAGTCTTACCTTAAACTCCACGTCCGGTGTCGATCCCTTTGCGTTCGGTCACTTCTCGACTACAAATCTCCTCCCAAGGCTGAACTGCATTTACCAAAAGATGAAGAAGAAACTACAAACATGCATTCTATATACGAAGTAGTGGGTTAGATGTCATAACAAAATGTAGATCAAACATGAAGATTAAACACATCATATGGCGGGACGGAAAAAGTACTTCTTTATATTAATCTCATAGAGTTACTTACAAAATGAGATCGACGAATGCTCCCTGAACCTGGTCCTGGGATCCTCTTCACCAAGCTCCAATTGCTTCCACGTATCCTTCTTCTCTCACACTTCTCTCTAGAGAATGGGCATAGGCTTATGGATGAGGAAAGAGGCAAGAATAAGGAATTCTGGCTCAAAACTCACAAAGTGGCTGCAAATTCTTGGGGCAAGGGGGAAAAGTGAAATGGGAAGAGTTTCACTGTAGCTATGTTTCTCCTTGGAATGAGACCCTAACACCTCTTTTTATATGACAAAAATATGGTTATCCAGTTGGGTGACAGGCTATAGGTGGTCAATTGGTTAAGAAACCACCCAATAACTCATAATCTCAACGAATTCCTTGCAACTTTTATGGGTATACACAGGTTGTAATGGTGCAGCTAGCGTACATACGCGGGCAGTAGTGGTGCAGGGCACATACATCTTCAAAAATAGTGTTTTTCAGAAGAGGTGTTCTATATTGGCTTGGAAAAAATAGTAAGTAAGATGTCTTGATGCCAGGTATGCATGTATGGTGCAATTTAGGGTTATAACATATGCCCCCTAATGTGTGAGGTCAAAAGAGAATCTAATGGCCGAAATACATTACAAATCTTTACCAACCTATGAAGTGAGTGAGCTCAGGACCAGAGTTAGGGAGGTGCCATCTGCAAAATAACAATTGTCTCACCGAGGCGGACATACCCATGCTCGGGATGAAATAAATCATGGTTTCCAATCAAATACACTGCAGATCCATGTCATATAACTATATAAAATGTAGTCGCGAGCTATACACAACAGATCTACATCTCAAAATCAAAGATATACATGTATAGTATCCATATTCAAGAATCCAACAATGCTTGATGGTTGGAGATGAGGTCTTTAGAGCTCAAGAAACAACTTCAAGATCTTCAAAAATTGGGTAGGAGTGTAATGTGAGTGTACAACTTCACTACCCAGAGGTCTTCGACGGCTCATCAAGGAAACAGACAAGAGGATCTCAATGATCGGGCAGAGAACTTCATTGATTTTGAACAAGGACTTGATTGGAATTTAGGGATGGTCGGTCATGAGGTCAAGAGACAAACTGTAGAAAGGATGACTCAAGTTGGGTAAAACTTCCCTTGGACAATACAATGACTGATGATCAGAATTAGGTAGCATGACATTGAAATAAGTTCACGATGCAAGAGGCAACACAAACTCTCCATGTGTTTGGAAGGATAACTAAACAGAGGAGGACACAACTCTATGTTACGAGAACAACTTCCTAAGGTCATATTAAATCCCAAAGCTTGACGAACAAATGGAGGGATGTGCTTTGTCGAAGGGTGACTCATTGTGCTGCCATAAAAATAAAATACTTTTCCCATCCTCTTTTTGGGGTATATTTGATTTTTTTTGTCTTTTTCAATAATTTGGAATCTTGAAAAAGAATAAAAGAATGCTACGTTACAAGGGAGGAATGAGTGTCACAAGCATACTAGTTCCAAGCGCAAGGAACACACTAATGCTCAGAGCAAGGAGACATGTGTAAGGAAAGGACACTCGAGAAAATTCCTCCATGGGTCAAAGTGTTAAGACGCAAAGTCAAACTGCTACAAGGCTTACATATAAGGCATGCTTCAAAGGTTCAATTGAGAGCAACATGGAGTCGACATTAGGCCAAAGACGCAGGAATGCAAATGCGATTAATAAGACACAATGATAACGTCCTTCAATGTGATTTTAAATGAGCTCAGAGAAGGTAAGCTAAGTGGTTTTTCATTTTTAGAGAGTCTGAAAAAGCACAAAAGAAGACTCCATCGGGGTACCTTTTTTCAAAAATAGTCTAGTCGGCTCGAAAAAAGGGGGTAAACTAGCACCGAAAATACGTCTATTCAAAACCATTTTAACGAGTGTGACAAAGACAAGATCACTCGACAGTATTTTTCAATTTTAAGGAGTCTGAAAATAGCTTAACTATGGACTCGCTGCCTTTTTCTAGATTTAGTTTCCTTAGCCCGAAAAAGGTGAAATTTACTGAGGAGAACTCTCCCGGTGAGACGAATCTCCTGAGGTGTACATTTTTCCTCCTTAATCTACAGGTCGGAAAAAAGGGGTAAACTCATGCCAGTAGATGTTTTTCTGAACCAATTAATGAGTGTGAAAGAACAAGGTCACTCGACAATATTTTCACTTTTAAGGAGTCTGAAAAGAGCTTAACTATGGACTCTGTAATGGATGTTTTTCTGGACTGGTGTAACGAGTGTGAAGAAACAAGCTCACTTGGCAATCTTTTCAATTTTAGGGAGTCTGAAAAGAGCTTAAATATGGACTCTGTGGGGGTTCCTTTTTCATAAATTTAGTCCCTCGGGCCTGAAAAAGGGTTAAACTTATACCTAAGAATACTCTTCTAGTGAGCCAGAGTTCCTAGAGTATACCTTTGTTCGTACAATTAACTGTCCGAACCAAAAAAAGGGGTAAACTATCGCTGGACAAACATGCCTTCAAATTTGAGTTTGACGAGCATGAAGGGAAACACGATCGCTTGACAATCTTTTCATGTTTAGAGGGTTTGAAAAGGGCTTAAAAGAAGACCCGTTTTTCGGGAGTCCCAAGGATGAAGCCAAGAGTGATGACATATCAGACATGTAAAGGCTCAAACTCGTAATTAAAACAAGACTAAAAGGACTCCCGAGCCTAAAGTCATTAAGGACGACATGGACACCAAAATGCAACCAGGATCTACCTAGGGAATCCATGTGAAGGTAGGCTCTACCACTAAATTACAACACTTCTAGAGCAGCAATGACGGTTCCGTGTCGCAATTCGGTGGGGTCGATCCTATGGTAAAGCGAAAAAGACAACGAGGTGCAACAAGTGGAGGTGGAATCCTAACTTAAATGCACAAAGTTGGAAAAACAACTTTTCACCAAAGGACCTTAAAAGTGCCCCAACTCCCAAAACGTTCACCGAACCAAAATTAAAGTGTATCCTAACATCCAATGAGAAACTCAAGAACCACGTTACATGATTTTCAAGCCAGAAAAAATGACAAAAAGGGTTAAAAAATGACAAAAAGGGCCAAAAAAGTCTATAAATAGAAGATGGCAGCTCATTATCACCATTGCGAATCAAGAATTGACCAAAAAGGCAAAAACACCCCTTTGTGAAAGAAGTTGATTTCCGGAGCTTCAGTGGATGAAACAAACTTCCGCTTGGACCAAGTAAGTACAAACTAGCTCCTCCTACATTTCCATACTTTCTTTTTGTTTTTTGGGGGGTGTGCACCCTTAAAAAGGTCATCCCTGTGTGTATGCGGGCTGTCTAAGCACAACCTGCGTATGAACACAGGCAAATAATAATCTTCCCGCATACATATGCGACTGTGACTAGTACAACCTGCGTACACCCTCTAACATATGAAAAAAAGAGTGAAAATGCATTATTTAACTCCCCTTTGAACTTGACATTTTGCATAATGTATGTCCATTGGAGAGAGAGAGATCATGAGGACATTGATATAAAGGTAGAGGAAGACCCTGCTGCTGTCACTACATTAAAACAATGCGGGTTGTGGAAATTCTTCTGGTGTCCACTCATGAGGGCACAAACTAGGCTATTGAACGCCTTGGTGGATTACTAGCACCCAGATGCAGAGGCATTTATGCTTGAGGGACAGTCATTGACTCCAACGACCGACGATATTTATTTTCTAACTGGTCTCTCAAGGAGAGGGGAACCAGTCAACCTTCGTGATTTCCCCCCTGGGCCTCACAACATTGCTGAGTTGATCGGGAAACATTGCAAGGCCAGAACAGATAAAGTGGGTTCCCAGGTACCGATCCACAAAATCACTAACCTATCACTAAAAGCGATAGTTTTACTTATTGGGCAGATCACTGGATCCACGGCTTTACATCAAGCCTCCTGGGTGCATATGCATTGCGCAGTACAGTGCTTAAATGCACGAGTGTTCGATTGGAGCACAACCATGCTAGAGTGCATGAAGAGACAACGCATAGAGTGTCATGGGTGAAAAAAAAAGAACTTCGGGTTCGAGACTATTCTGTGTTCTTTCTTCTTCGAGAGGGTACCGAGTCTTAGTCCACAAGATACAGTACAGGGGCATGTGGCCTCCTTCCCAGCAATGTGTAGATGGGCAGCAGTGTTGCCATGACAGGGGGGTGAGAGGACCATCGAGGCCTTCGATGATACTTTTTTTGTCTGGTGGTCTTGGCAGATTCCGGCTATAGAGGACTACCCCTATGCCAGGATCAACTTCTCCAGGGATCTTGACATGCCCGTACCTCCCGAAGCAATGAGAGGAGAATTAGGTACATTTTCTTTTAAAAGTTTTTTTTATTTTTAGTTTCTTTTTATATATATCATTTTTATGTATACCAGGGTACCTGACAACTTTGTATCTGTTATGTACAGATGTGGGACCAGTGCGTCCAGCTGATTTTGCATGGAGCAGGCACCGTCCATGATCAGAGGCATTACCAGCAGTGGTCGCCAGATTAGCAGCAACAGTGAGGGTACCTCCAGCTGGAGAGGCTGAGAGAGTTTTGAGACGAGTGGAGCAGAACTTGACCACACTCACCCGTACTGTGCCCATGGTCGAGATCAAGAATCTCTCGCCATCTATGCAACCTCATGTTGTTTGGGTGCCACGGACCTGGGTCCAGCTATTTCGACGTTTGGAAAACATTGTAGTCCACTATGGCAGGGCCAATAGGCCCCATGCTTAGTTTAGGGTGGACCATTTACGTGCTGTGGGAAAACTTTGTGTATTTTTTAGGGCATAAGTCCCGTGTTATATACCAGAATCGTTATTTTTTGAGGCGCTTGTGCCCACCTATGTACTCTGATACTTTTGATATATATATATGTACATATTTTTTTCTTATGGGTTATATTTATTTACAAATGTATTTACATGTGTATGTGTGTGCTTTTCTTACATGTGTGCAATATGCCAATCTAATACTTGATTAGCTAGAGTATCTGTCATTTGATTCAATCTCCTAGGAACATGGATATATGTAATGTAATCAAAACAACGTTCTAAGAGATGTACCCTAAGGAATCATCGATGTAGAGTAGGATTATAAATGTGGTAAACCCTATTTAACTGGGACACAACCAATTGTGCATCTACGTAGACCCAGAGGTAAGATATACCATGCGACAAGGCGTCATGAAGCAACTCTATTACTGCACTGTATTCGGTGACATTGTTTGTGGCGTCACCTAAACAGATACCTCTAGAAGATAACAGCTGGCCTTGAGGTGTGAAGATCACCCAAGCTGCAAAAGCAAGCCTCCGAGTGTGCCAGCTAGCACCGTCCATGAATCCAACGAACACGTCTGATTCACTTGACATATGCCACAGTGAAAAACATGACATAAAAAATGACACGTTCATAAAAGAAAAAGACAAAACCTAAAATGTATAAGAACTATACATATATATAAGAAGTCACCCAAGGTGACCCACCTATGAGTAATACTTCTTGAGATAGAACCCATTTCTAGGCTCCGCTAAAGCGTTCCCTTCGAAATCAACCAGATGATAAGCACCCTTCTTTAATACCTCCTTTACGATGAATAGTCCGAACCACATGGGTTTGAACTTGCTTGCCCCCAAGGGATCCTTATCTTGGTGATAGACCAGGACAAGGTCACCTTCAAAGAAAATCCGAAGACGAACGGACCGATCATACTGACACTTGAATTTTTTCTTGTGAGCCTCATTAGCCAAGGCTGCATCATGTCGTTTCTCATTGAGATGCTCAAGATATAATAAGTGTTCCTCAAGCGGTGAAGTGTCTGTCAATAACTGTACTACCAACTTAAGAGATGGGATCTGACATTCTATAGGCAACATTGCTTCCAACCCATAAACGAGTTGAAAAGGTGAGAAACCAGTGGCAGTCTTTACAGATGTTTGGTAGGCCCACAATGTCGAGTACAACATCAAATGCCAATTTGACTTGGACGAATTGATCGTTTGTTGTAGAATGGTCTTGAGAGACTTATTCACAGCTTCCAACTGACCATTCACTTGTGGGTAATAAGGTGATGAGTGTTCTTTCCTCAACCCTAGCTTTGACATTAACTTAGACATCATTTTGTTATGAAAGTGACTTCCATGGTAAGTGACAATCTCCTTCGGGACGTTGAACCTTGCTATTATATGATTAAACAAGAAGAGAGTTGTTGTCTCTCCTTCATATTTGAACGTTGGCATAGCTTTGACCCACTTAGTGAATTAGTCTACTACTACAATTATATAATGGTGCCCCCTGGCTGAAGGGGGGTGGCATGTATTATAATCAATCCCCCACTTAGTGAAGGGGCCAACTGTGATGACAGGAAACGTAGGAGCAGGGTGTGCCTTCATCTTCCATGAGAAGATATGACATGGGTGGCATTTATTGACTGATTCAATGCAATCTTTGATTAACGTCAGCCAATAGTAACCATCTCGTAGAATCTTTTGGGTTGTTTCCAACCCAGACAAATGACCACCACATGCTCCAGTGTGGCAGTCGTTAAGCACGAGTTCCGCTTCTTCATGAGTAAGGAACTGACGAAGGATGCAATCTACACCTCGACGATACAAAGTGTCTTCGAGTATGAGATAGTTTTTTTCCTGATGGCATATACGTCGACGCTCATCATGGGAAGCAGAGGCGGGGAAATTCAAAGTCTGGAGATAGACTAGTACATCTCCATACAAGGGATCTGAAGATGAAATCGGAAAATGATCTCTTTTAATCGGTGATTCTACGGGCGTAACATCACCTGACTCGACTAGAAGTTCCGACATAAGTTCTGCAAAGACCAATGAATTTTTAGATTTCGCAGAAACAAAATCCAAGTCAAATTCTTGGAGGATAACTATCCATCTACTAATCTTTCTGCCGATTACATGTCATGTCAACACATATTGAAACGGATTCACAATGATAATGACGGTAGTCTCGTGAAACAATATATAGTGACAGAACCATTGGACATCATGTACTGCTGCCAACACAAGTTTTTTAATGTGGGAGTAGTTGATTTTTGGTCCAACCAGGCCTCAACTCATGTAATAAATGATGTGTTCTTCAAGCAAATCGTCCTCCTGAACCAAGACCATACCGATGGTCGACTCTGTCGTGAAAATATTTATTATAATTGGGTGGCTGAAGTAGAGGGGTAGATGTGAGGGAACATTTAAATGCTTTGAAAGAGCATTGAGCAGATTTGTCCCAATGAAACGGAACTCCCTTCTTCAGTGAACACATAAACCCTTCAGTGATATTGGCATAGTTTGCGATAAAACGTCGAAGAAAATTGGCTTTTCCCTGTAAAATCTGAAGTTGAGGGACTGTGCATGGGGGAGGCAATTGAACTATCGCCTCAACCTTTAGAGGATCGACCATGATCCCTATTATCAACACTATAAAACCTAAAAGACGACCTGACGTCATGAAAAAACTGCACTTGTTTCAATTCAAGTGAATCCAATAGTAGCGACATTGCTCAAAGATAAGTCGGAGGTGTGTGGGATGATCAACTCTCTTACGAGATCGTGACGCTAAATCATCGAGATAAGCCTCGACTAGGTGTTTGAGATCGTGGAAAGCAAAAGACATGGCCTGGTGAAAGGTGGCTCTAGCATTTTTAAGGCCAAAAGGCATCTTCTGATAAGCAAATGTACCCCACAGACAGATAAAAGTTGTTTTTATGTTGGTCTTCGGGCTTAATCTGTATTTGATTGTATCTTGAAAAACTGTCCATGAATGAAAAAACCTCACAAATTGCGCATTCATCAACAATCTGGTCAATGAATGGGGTGGGGAAATTATCCTTTGGACATGCCTTATTCAAATCACGAAAATCGGTACATACACGAATCATTCCTTGCTTTTTATTGACCCGAACGTGATTTGACACCCATAGAGTCAATTGGACGGGGTAGATGAAACCATCTTTGAGTAGTTTCTCCACTTCAGCCTTGATAATTGTTGCTTTCCAAGGATTAACCAGACGAAGCTTCTGCTGGACTGGCTTGGCATCAGGGTAAGTTGTTATTTCATGTTCAATGATTCTTGGATCAATGCCTGGCATTTCCTCATAGGATCAGGAAAAAAACGTCACGAAATACTTTAAATAAATCTGTATAGATCTGAATCTCCTCGGCGGAACAGTCTGCTCCGATGAAGACATTCTCCATGACACCAAGGGTTCTGAAGATATCGATAGGTATCATTTTAGCGATGGTTGCCATATTACCCTCGGCATAAACTGCGTGCATAGCCAGAGAATTGATAGGATGAGACCTATCTCCAGTCATAGTCAACACAAATTCTCCTGCCTCTATTCTTCCTAACTATGGGAGGAAATATGATCTGTGACGGAGATCATCCCAGGGTCTTTCTGGACCAGTCAATGCCTCTAAAATTGCCTCATCAGAGGGCAAGACCAAATCTAAAGAATCAGTAGTGGCAAGGGAACCTTGAGCTCAGGCAGGCTCAAGAACTAGATCTAACTCCTGTGTGGGAGTCGGATCGGGGTCGGTGGAAGCTTGCTGGACTATAGAGTACGCAAATTTTTTCGCAGACAAGGGCATGGACATGCCATGATGCCTTGTCCCTTCCATCATGGCTGATGGGGAAGGAAGAATCCACAAATCATTAAAGCAAGTCGTGTAGAATGACGACACTGAAAAGATTCCAGCATTAGGCTGGTCGAGGACAACCGATATCATTTTGAAATCACTGGAAGGAGGCAGGTAATCGAAAGTACCCATGAGAGGTGGGCACAAATCAACCCCCACGTTGACGACACCGGGCTGTGGGTTATCAATCATTGGGAGCGTGGATGCCCCCGATGAAGGGTTAGGTCTGGAGAAGGACAATTGATCAATGGTCACGATTCTTCCCTCATGTGGAAACAACAAGACCCGAAAAGCTGTGGCAACCACTGCATGCATGGCATATGTCCAACTCCTTCCTAATAGGAGGTTGTAGTCGAGAGGNGGGTTAGGTCTGGAGAAGGACAATTGATCAATGGTCACGATTCTTCCCTCATGTGGAAACAACAAGACCCGAAAAGCTGTGGCAACCACTGCATGCATGGCATATGTCCAACTCCTTCCTAATAGGAGGTTGTAGTCGAGAGGCGCATCAACCACTTCAAATTAGACGCACACGGTATTCCCTCCTAACTGCACGGGGAAAGAAGGAATGATTCCATGTGGTCTGAAAGAATGACCGTTGAAATCTGTAAGAAGAGTAGGTGAAGGAGACATAACGGGTTGGCCAATGGCCTTCCAACACGCCAATGACATCATGCATGTCGAGGCGCCCTCATTAACCACCATACGGAAAATATTTTGGGTAGAATATTTTGTGGGGTGAGCCATTACTATCTGAAATGCGATGTGGTATGGGAGATGAGGCTTCAAGTCGGTTGTATCAAGCATGATAGTTCCCAGATTATATGTTTCAGTGGATCCTAAGGCGGCTACTGCTAGTAGAGCCTTTCTCTGTGAAGGGCAACTCTGGAGGACCTCCAAAGCAGACATTGTGCAAGGGGTTTGTGACAAATCCTCCACCACATAGTAGTTTTGGGTGGCCCTTGCATTTGGATTATGCGAAGCCTTCTTGAATGCCCCTTTCGGGATGCATGTCATTGTTTCACCCATTGTTCTCTTGATCTGGAGAGGAACATACGTGTTTTCCTCTTCTTTACCCTTTTCGACAGTACTTGGCGTTCCGTAATCATGTGCCCTAGTAGCTATGTGAGCTTCACCTTTCAACATATAGATATTCGAGGTCGAGGGATTACTAGATGATGAAGGGGGTCCCTGACTGCCCCCATCTGTGTTCGCGGAGGCTTGAGTTAAAATTTTCCCATGAGGAAATGGGTTTGTTAACACTGCAGGCTACTACTGCACCAATAACTTTTGGGCCTCTGTGAGTTGAGGGAACAGGTGAGCCAGGTGGTCTTCTGCACAAAGGTTGCACAGATACTTCGACTTCTTTATCTTTCTGTTTCCCCCGCCAGCATTATTGGTCGGTTTCTTACCCCCCTTACCCTTCTTTCATTGTTTTTTCTTCTCTTCGGCCTACTGTTTAGCCTTTGGGTTCGTCGATTGCACATTGTGTACATCTGACGTCTAAGCAGGGGGAGCAGCCGAAATAGGAGTTGGTCTGGACACTATCCTCTATATCGAAAATTGTTGCAATTGGTTTGACAACGGATCAGTGGGCTTTGCTTGTGTTGAACCAACAATGTCATCAACATGTGGTCCAGACTTGTGTCTGGTCTTATCAAGAATAGACCATGGTGCATTTGGGAAAACCTCGTAAAGAAAACCAGACTAAGAGTAAATCAGCTCAAGCTATTGAGCTCTTATTATCACCTCTTCCTTCAAAAAGACCCCCAATGTTTCTACGTCCTTGGATAGCTGGGGTACCAAATACTTAAGGAACCATTCCAGCAGGAATGCTGGTGGAACTAGTACTTTAATCAAACTCTTACGGTGCCACCATTCTCGGATGTGATCAAAGATATGGTCAGCCTTTGTCTGCTCAAAGTTTGCCAACAGTTCAGTGTCAGCATCATATCTCACAGGTAATTGAAAATGATTTAAGAAAACCATTGCCAATTCGCCAAAATTAGAGTATCTTGAGTGGTCGAGCTCGATGTACCATTTCACGACATTCCTGATAAGAGTGCATTGAAACAAACACATTTGGATGGAGTCATCTCTCAAGGAGTTGGATGAGCACCATAAGTGAAAGGTAGTCACATGACCACCTCAATCTTCATTAGGCTTGCCTTTGAAATTTGGAATGTTAGAGGGAAACTTGGTCGGCATAGCAGGCCAACGTGGATCATGACAGCTTGGGTCATTCAATAATGTTGACAAGTCTTGCAAATGTAAAGTTTCCATAAACGATAGATTAGGTTGTTGATTATGTAGAGCAAGATAGGAGCCTAGGATTTGGCTAGCACCAGGTTGCCAGGAAAAGTTAGGTTGTTGGCCTGGGTTCTGGTAAAAACCATGGCCTAGGCTAGAATTTGGATACTGCACTGGTTGAGACGTCATCAGCTAACTCCCGTAATAGGACATTGAGGGATGAGAAGGGATTTATCCCGACATTGTGTTCCAAAGGTTCTAGAAAGGGTTGCCCCTTGCTGATCCTATAGGCATAGTTAATGAGCCTTTCCCGGGGTTCCATTGACCATGGAAGGGGTTTCCGTCGGTCGACATCCCTAATGAGGGAACTGATCCCTGCCATGGATTCCAAGGTTCTTGAGAAGTGTGTGCCCCCTGTGTCAGAATAGTACCTTGTGCAGGATTTTGTGATCCAAAACCAGGGTTTCCCCCAGCCGAGATGACAACTGATGAGAATGCGTTGTTACCAAACGCGTCGAACAAAGATAATGACAAAGAACCCATTGGTGTGGTATTGGAAGAAGCTACTTGATTACCTGCTCCAAACAAGTTGTGATTCATGTTCGACCAGGCGGGCTGTTGAGAATCACCTCCAAGCGAGGGGGACGACAAAGGTATATGACCCCCACCATAAGGGAAATCGTTAAGGGGGATGAGGTCCCCCCCATGGACCCTTGCAAAGGAGCGATAGAGCTCCCTTCCCCCAAACCCAAAGTCTATAGGGTGGAGTAGGTGAGGACCGAGTTCGTGTTAAAGTTGGGCATCCCAAATGAAAACGGAGGGCCCATCGTACTCTATGTAAACAGTGCATTGATTGCCCCCATGGATAGAATCAGATCACATCCCGAGGTAGAGGCGGTTGAGACCATAGTGGCTTGGACCTGTGAAGGTGAGTTAGGAGGCAGAACACGCCCAGTAGTGGTAGTCATAGAGGGAGTATGAGGACTCCCTGGCGAAGTAGCAACATTTGCATCCATCGCTGCTTGCAGGACTATCTGACGCTCTTGATGCATTACCCTTGGAGGGGCAAGATGTATCAAAAGTGGCATCGACAAGTCAGTGATCAGAGGGTTGTACAGACTGAGAGCTTCCGCTCCAAGGTCAGAAATAGTCGGTTCCTCCGGAAACGAGTGTTCTCCTCTTGGAGATGGATCGGGTACAGTTTCCTTTGGCCTAGTCACCTCAAAAGACCCTTGCTGGTCTAGTCTTCGCCTTCACAGTGGCGATGGTGGCTCCAAGTTAACTGGCGGCAGGCCCAAAAGCCTTCGCGACCAACGAAATTCTTGATCTTCCACTATGTGAGAAGATCCATGACACACTAAGGATTTTCTAACATTGAAGACCAAACATGCACTAGAAAAATTTCCTATGAGATGCAGCAAGAAAACCACTATTACTAGTTGGAAGAACAATTACAACAACCAACACTAGAGAAACTTACCGGTGCAAGTGCAACTCAAACACGGAAGCACCCTCCAGGTATACTCTAAAAAGCGTGGCTCGATGTCTGCCCTAGGTACCGCGGTATACCCCTACAGTCACCTGTGTAAGTCCCTAAAATCAAAGGCAACTAGGTTGCCAGCTCATGAACAACTACCAAGCAGGTACAGTCGACAGTCGGGTGGACCACAATGAGTAGGGTATCAATCCCGCAACCTATTGAGGGTATCGAAAGAAAGTGTTCCGAAAGATGACTAAGGACCTCGAACGGATTCGAGATCCATGAAGCTCCGTGGAAAATGCGATCAACATAATCCCAAGATAAGTCCTCTATATGTGTTCCTCCGCTACGATTGGTCCGACTTTGAAGGGGTTATCTCCGCTACCTTTCTGCACACGCCCTCGTGTTTAACCCCTGTGTTAGAGGGGGGTCCCAGATAATTTCCATGTTATTGGACTTTTTCACTCCCTAGCACAGACTCCTATGTTTGTTTTATATCCTTGAAGAGTTTCCTCTCCAACCTAAATCAAGGCTCTAGCCTAATCTAGTTGATGGACCCTACAAACATGAAAGTTTGATTAATTTTAATTAAGCATTAATTTAAAGTGGTTTATATTAAGTCAAAGGAATGGAAATGAAACTGATGGTGTTTGTAAAGAGATGAAAGAGAAGAACAAATGATGGAAACAAAATTACTTCTTCTTCAACAAACAAAGATTTGCAAATTGAAAACTCTTTAATCAACTTTTATATCTAACTTTTCTTTCTAAGATCTTTTAAAAGAAAAACTCTCAACTGAATTTCACTCGACTACGAGCTATTTAAAGTCCCGATTATTCATTAAATACCTTAAGAAACCACTCTTCTTCCTGATAAGTAAAGACAACTAACCTAACTACTTAACCAAACAAGAAACTGAAATCTTTCTTTATTTATTTATTTATTTTTTATGCTTCAAAATAAGAAACTTGAAAATGAATTCTTTTATGTTCTTCTAAAGCAAGTAAAAGGGAAAATTAAATACAAGACAAGACCCAAGAAACTGACTCCAAGTCTACCACGGATCGGATGGAGTCACTGAAAGAACCACAAAGGCTAAAACATAAAAGACTCACGGACTCATAAAAAAAACCCTTTCAACGAAAACATAAGCAATCATTAAAAGATAAAGAAACTGACGTTAAACCTAGGATCAAAGACTGTAACTATAGAGACCATGACTAAATCAAGAAACCCCTGAGAAGTCAGACTTCAATAAGGGAATATGATGATTGCCTCTCCTTGAGAAAAAGGCTTCCTGACACAGGCACGCTACTGACACTTAAGCAACCTACATATGTACACGGGTTGTCCAAAGGTAGGGCATGTATGTATGTGGGCAGACCCACTGCAGGCCGCGTACACCTATGTAACTTCTCAAAAAAAGAAAACCAACAATCAAAGCTGATAAGGCAGGGAGTACTGGTATGGCAGACCGGAATCCCGTAAAGACTCAGTAACTTACAGATAACTCAAAGAGGTAATTAAACCAATTACAACACCCAAAAATATCCTCTAAAAACCCCAGAGGCTCCCCATTATGGTTGTCCATTCTTCTATAGTGGGAAAACCCCCCTACAGAGTACACTAGGGTTCTAAAGTGTAGGCAGAGCTAACCATCTAAAGTCTCCTACTTTTAACAACTATCTCGACAACACCCCACATTCATGCATAAAGTACAAAGTATAGGGATCTGATAGTATTACCTTAAACTCTGAATTCGGTGTCGATCCCTTTGCATTCGGTCACTTCTCAACTGCAAATATTCTCCCAAGGTTGACCTACATTCACCAAAAGACAAACAAGGAACTATGAACATGCATTCTATATACAAATTAGTGTGTTAGATGTCATAACAAAATGTAGATCAAACATGAAGATTAAACACATCATATGGTGGGACAGAAAACATACTTCTTTATATTAATCTCACAGAGTTACTTACAAAATGAGATCGACGACTGCTCCTTGAACCCAGTCCTGGGCTCCTCTTCACCAAGTTCCAACTGCTTCCACGTATCCTTCTTCTCTCACACTTCTCTCTAGAGAATGGGCATAGGCTTATGGATGAGGGAAAAGGCAAGAATAGGGAATTCTGGCTCAAAACTCACAATGTGGCTGCAAATTCTTGGGGCAAGGGGGGGAAAGTGAAATGGGTAGAGTTTCATTGTAGCTATGTTTCTCCTTGGAATGAGACCCCAACACCTCTTTTTATATGACAAAAAGATGGTTATTCGGTTGGGTGACGGGCTATAGGCGGTCAATTGGTTAAGAAACCACCCAATAGCTCATAATCTCAATGAATCCCTTGCAACTTTTTATTTTTTTCAACTTTTGTGGGTATACGCGAGTTGTAATGGTGCAGCTAGCGTACATACGTGGGAAATAGTGGTGCAGGGCATGTACATCTTCAAAAATAGTGTTTTTAAGAAGAGTTGTTTTGTATTGGCTTGGCAAAAATAGTAAGTAAAATGGCCTGATGCCAAGTATGCATGTATGGTGAAATTTAGGGTTATAACAATATATGATCATGGTAGGTATTACATGCAATCTAAATATTTCTTTCATGAAAATATTTGCAACATTGACTGCTTTAAATGTGGGCATATAGGAATGAAGTGAGTGGCCTTGCTCAATTTGTACACTACAACCATGATGGCATCATGTTGTTTCACTATATTTGGAAATCCTATGATAAAGTCCATGCTTATCACTTTCCATTTCTATTCACGAATGGGTAAAGGTTGCAACTATCCTACTGCATGCTTATGTTCTACTTTAACATGTTGAAATTCTAATCATCTTGCAATATAGTCAACAATTTCATTTTTCATTCCAGGCCAAAAGTACTATTTTATTATAGCGGTAATCATTTACTGATAACATGGATGTAATTAGTAAGGTTTCTTATGCATTTCATCCAAGATAAGTCTCCTTAAATCCTTTGTATCAGGAATGTACAATCTATCCTTATAGATCATCAATCCATCTTCAGTGATTTGATAGCCATCGAATTTTTGGTTTTTGTGGCTCTTGTTGTAGGCATTCCTTTACTTGTAGAAAATGCTCATCCTTATCCTTGACTACATATTAGATTCACAACTGTTGATAGCTTCCAATTGTATAGCTTGCATACTCATGCTAAGTGCATATGATACCTTATTCTCTTTTCCCTTTATGCGTCTGGTTTCAAAATCATACTCATTAATGAATTCTAACCATCTAGCATGTATGGCATTCAAGTGAGTTGGATTGAAAATATGTTTTAATCCATTTTCGTCTGTCAACAAAACAAATTTTCTACCCATCAAGTAATGCCGCAACATCTTCAATGCATGTATGATGGATGCAAGTTCCAAGTCATGGGTAAAATAGTTCCTTTCACGCTCCTTCAATTTATTGGATTCATAACTTACCATGTGATTATATTGCATAATAAATTCACCCAATCCTTCCTTACATGCATATGTACACACTGTAAAGTCTTTGTTTGGATCAACAATATTTAGTATCAATGCACTGGTTAGAAGATACTTCAACTATTGAAAACTTTCTTCACATTTAGTATACCACGGGAAATTTACTCCTTTATTTTGCAAAGAGGTTATGGGATGACCAATTTTTGAAAACACCTCAATGAATCTTATGTAGTATCCTACCAGTCCCATAAATGAACTTACATTGGTCACATTCTTCAGAGTGGACTAGTTCATTATAGCCTTTATCTTTTCTGGATCAATTGATATTCCCTGTTATGATATGATGTGTCCCAAATACTATATCTGCCTTTGATAGAAATCATATTTACTTAAATTGGCATACAACTAATGTTCTATTTGTGTCTGCAAAACCAATATTAGATGCTCTTCATTTTTTTCTTTTGATTTAGAGTAGATAAGGATCCCATTGATAAAGTCCAATACAATCTTACCCAAATATTTGTTGAAAACGTTGTTCATGAGACACATGAATGTAGCCGATGCATTGGTAAGTCTAAATGGTACCACTGTGAACTCATAATGGTTGCAACTTATTCTGAAAGTTGTCTTATGAATATCCTCATCTTTAATCATGAATTGATGATACTCTGATCTCAATTCAATCTTCAAAAATACTTTTTCTCCTAGTATTTGATCGAACATATCATCAATTCGGGGAAAAGGGTACTTATTTTTCATTGTCACTTTGTTCAACTATCTATAGTCAATGCATAATCTAAGAGTACCATTTTTTTTCTTTACAAATATTATTGGTTCTCCCCAAGGATACACACTTGGTTAGATATACCCTTTGTCTAAGAAATCGTGTATTTGCATCTCCAGTTCCAACAATTCAGGTGTACTCATTCTTGATGCAGGAGCATCGCCAGTAAAGCACGAGTGGAAAACAAATCAGTGCACTCGCGCACATTTTTAAGTGATAATTTTGAATTTAAGAAGGCATATCACGCAAATACTCTAAAAAGATCAAAATTAAAGAATGTCTTAAATGTTTTGGAGTTGAACGATCTCATGAGATCGATGGGGAATGTATTTTCTTTTAATGTGGTAGATTGCAGTACATATTCAAAGAGTTTTCTCTTATCTGTCTATCTCAAACATTTATTGTAATAAATCCTTAAGTAGTTGAAATCTTTTATTTCGATAGGATAGCACTAAGGTAGTCGGAGGGAAAACTCTATGAGCCCTCTTGTATAAATAAATGTATTGTTGCGCAAATGAGGTTGTTGATGGTTATTGCTGAATTTTAGTTGAGAGCCGCTGAGAGTTGTATAATTGCTTAATAACATTGTATGAGTCCATGTACATATCATTTGAATGAATATAATAGAGAAGCGTTGTTCCAAATGGCTGGTGTTGTTGTTGTTGTGTCTATCTGAATGAATGAATGGTAGGCTTTTTGTAATTTTGCAATTCTCTGTTATTTCCTGTTCTTATGTTATGAATGCATTTACATGATTAAATGTATGAATCTATGAGATATTAGATAAGTTTCAATTGTTTCTCTTCTACAAGCCTATGCAAGGAGTGCATAAGTGTCTGTAAGGTGTGCATTGATAGAGTTTGTTTTGACTCAGAAGCTTAGAAGAGATAACGTGAAAATTTTGTATGCAAGGAGTGCATAAGTGTCCGCAAGGTGTGCGTTGAAAAGGTTTGTTTTGACTAGAAAATTTAAGGGGGGCAGCTTGAAGGTGTGCATAGGAAGAAACGCACTCAGAGCCATATTGTTCAAGAGGAACAATTGAGCCATGGAAGGACTGTTGCAAGGAGTGCACAGTCGCCCATCGAGATTCAAGTTGTGGAAGTTTGTCGCAAGGTGTGTGTAGGGTCAATACTTGACTAAGTATCGAAGGAGTCATTGTGAGAAGTTCAGAGTGTTTAGGAGGAACAATTCCAAGAGAGATAACTTGGAGCTTTGTATGCAGAGAGTGAGTATTGTCCACAAGGAGTGTCTGATAGAGTCTTTTGACTCACAAGTCCAGGAGGAATAACTTAAGAGTATTTGTAGAAGAGTGTGAAGAATTGTTGAAAGGTGTGCATAGTCATCCACAAAGAAGCTAAGTCATGGAGAAAACTCGTTGCAAGGTGTGCAAAGGGTAAGTTTCGACTAAGTGTCAAAGAAACACTTTGTGGAGTTAGAGGTTTCGAGAAAGGAAAAGATCATAAGAGATAGTAGTAAGCATCCTTCAATAGAGAGGAGCCCTTGAAGATTCTCCAAATTAATGAGCAAGATCCATCCAGGAGGGAGAATAATCGTTCCAGACCGTCAGATCTGGGTGAGTTGCACGAATATTAGCCATGGAAGTCCTTCGACACTTTGTGGATTGGAGGCACAAAAGTGTTGTAAGAGTGAGGGGTCGCCGAAGTTGCAAAGTGATCCTAGCCGTTGGCAGGGAGGAGGATACGTGTGATCCAAAAAGGATCCAGAGAAGGCTAAGAACAACTCAGAACTTACAGAGGCAACTTAGAATGCTTAGAATGTATTCAGCAGACAACAAAAGGGAAAAAAATTGAAGTTCCAAAAACTTAGTTAAAATGCCATGATCACGAAGAGCGCGTCGCAAGCTTTCTAATGGTGCAAACGACTCGTCAAACGGAGTTACGGATCAAAAGTTATAAGTGGTCAAAGTTCAGGTCAAACTTGGTAAAAAAGTCAAGGTGACATGTGTCACCACTACAAGGGTGACATGTAGCACATTCGTATATCTGATGTGGAAAAGTACCGAGTTGACATGGGATGACATGGCAAGGTCGTATAGGTTGATGGTAGACACATGGGTGAATTAGGTTGTGACAAGTGTCAGTTTCATGGGAAAATGTTATGGTACCACGTGGCCCAGTCATGGGCTGTTGTAAGTCTTAAACATGTGAAGTAAAGCAATGCATATATATTCTTAAGCAAAACATAAATTAATCAATGGATCATACACATAGTACACAAAGATTTACACTGGAAACCCTTAACCGGAAGAAAACCTTTCAACTCTTCATTGTATTAATTTCACTATTCACCATACCATATATACAATGTTTTTAGGTATTTTGTAGATACCAAAACCCTAATCCCTTAATTCGGGATTAATTTAGAAAACCACTAAAAATAGAAAAATCCACTAAAATAGCAAAAACCGCCCAAAATCTTTTTTGGGGCCCTGCCTTGAACCCTATCGGCTCCGGGAAACCACCCAAATCCGAATGTTGTGTGTAACCAGGGGGGGCATACCTAGCCCCCCCTAGGACTCCCTTAGGAAGCGCCCGACGCACACAACACATAAGACAGAGGAAATTGGGATCACCAGATGCAGTTGTCAAATCTGGCGTGCCCACACACACACATGCAAAGAATATAACACATACCCAACATTATCCCACTTGTTGTTTTCTTTGCATCCAGGGGTCCACAAGATTATATAGTCAACAATCCATGGAAACAATGCCCATTGTTACTCTACACTAGGAGAACTTTTCCGTGCTCATAGACTTTGTCAATGAATCTGCAACATTCTTCAAAGTGTCAACCTTTTCCAACAACACCTTCTTTTCTTCAACCATGTCTCTCACAAAGTGATACTGAACATCAATATGCTTTGCCTTCGAATGATAAGCTGGGTTCTTTGCCAGGAAGATTGCACTATGACTGTCACAATCTAATCTCACTTCTTGTTGTACCAACCCAATACCTGAACACAATATCTGTAACCATACTGCTTCCTTGCTTGCATGAGTGGTTTCCATGTATTAAACTTCTATAGTTGAGAGTGCCACTACAACCTGTCTTTTGCTCATCCAACTGATTGCTCCTCCAAATAGGTTAAACACATACCCACTTGTATATCTTCTGCGATCCAGATCTCCACACCAGTCTGCATCAACAAATCCATGTATGTCCACCACTCTATCCAATCCTAGTCTTCCTTGGGAGCACAATCCATAATTGGTAGTGCCACGTAAATACCTGAAGACCCTATTTACTGTTGTCCAAAGCTCCTTCCTTGGTTTTGACATATACCTGCTCAAAACTCCCACTGCATGTGCAATGTTCGATCTAGTACAAACCATTGCATACATCAAACTAACAACTACACTGGCATACGAGACATGGGACATGTCCTCTTCTTCTTCCTGTGTATTGGGACACTGATCTGCAGATAAATTTACACCTATAGGAATATGAACCTTGATCGATTTACTTCCATTCATATTAAATATCTGCAATATCGTCTAAACATATTTTCTTTGATTCAACAATAGTTTCTTGTTTGCATGATCTCTTTTAATCTCCATTCCTAGAATGAAGTTAGCAACACTGAGATCCTTCATGTCAAATTTGGGGGATAACTACGATTTCACCTCCTTGATAACATCCATGTTATTTCCTACCAGCAACATGTCATCAACATACAACACTACATAAATGAAGTGATTACCAACCTGCTTGGATTATACACAGTTATCAACCCTGCTTCTCACAAATCACAATCCAAGGATGTATGTGTCAAACTTTTGGTACCACATCCTAGGTGATTGCTTCAGACCATATAGTGTCTTCTTTAGCTTACAGACCAACGCTTTCTTTCCCTTCACTACAAATCCTTCTAGTTGCTTCATGTAGAATTATTCTTCCAAATCCCCATGTAGAAATGTTGTCTTGACATCCATCAGTTCCACTTCAAGATCAAAAGCAACATCAATATATAAAAGAAATCTAATAGACGTTAACTTGGCAACAGGAGAAAAAATCTCACCAAAGTCAATTCCCTCTACCTGGGAACAATCTTTTGCTACTAACTGAGCTTTGTATTTCTCCACCTTTCCTTTTGCATTAAGTTTCTTCTTAACAACCATTTGCTACCAACAAATTTTCTTCTAGCTGGAAACTCAACTATATCCCATGTCTCATTCTTATCCAAGGCATCCTTTTCTTCAACCATGGCCTTCTTCCATAGTTTACTATCCTCTGAATTCACTACTTCCCTGACAGTCATGGGATCATCATCAATAATAGATAGAGCAAAATTAGAACGAAAATCAGGTGGACTATACCTTTCTGGTTGCGTTCTTTCCCTCATTGATCTCCTCAATACTGGGGTATGAGGTTCTTCTTCTTCTGCTTCATCTTCTTTAGATGATTCAGATTTTGCATAATCCAACTCAAGCTCTATTTTCTCAGGTTTGTATTGTGTTGGTAGGAATCCCTTTTTGGAAACATCTTTTACCTCTCTAAAAACAACATCCCAACTATAAACAATCTTCTTAGCTTATGGGTTCCAAAGCTTATAACCTTTCACACCATCTTTATAACCCATAAAGATACACTTTTCAACTTTATTATCCATCTTACTCCTATTTTCCTTTGGAACATGTACATAAGCATCACAACCAAACACTCTGAGATGTTCAAGAGAGGGTGTCTTAATAGTCCATACCTTGTGTGGAGTTTTATCATCCAACACTGACGAGGGTGATTGATTGACCAGGTAACATGTTGTACCCACTGCCTCTGCCCAAAATTCTTGTCCTAACTCGACACCACTAAGCATGCTCCTTGCTTTTTCCATCAGTGTCTTGTTCATCCTTTCTGCAACTCCATTTTGCTGAGGTGTGTATGGAGTAGTCTTTTGCCTTGCTATACCACACTTCTTACAGAATTCTTTGAATTCATTTCCGCAGAATTCTCCACCATTATCTGTTCTCAATACCTTTATCTTCTTCTCTGTCTGATTTTCTACCAGAGCCTTAAACTCTTTAAAATTATCGAATACCTCAGATTTCTTTCTAAGAAAATAAATCCATGTGTTCCTTGAGAAATCATCTATGAATGAAACATAATACATATATTTACCTAGTGATGGAACAAGCACAGGTCTAAACACATCACTGTGTATCAACTCTAAGATCTCCTTTGCTCTTGTAGCACCAGATGAGAATCTTACTCGATTATGTTTACCATATATACAATGTTCACATAAATCAAAATCCATAGTGCAATTAGACATACCTTTAACCATACGTTTATCGTGTAGTGTTCGAAGGAACTTTTCTCCAATATGTCCCAGTCTTTGATGCCATAGCATGGTCTTCTTTCCAGGGACAATATTGTTCTTTTCTTCTTTATTTATCTGCTCAGGGACAACATAATTGTTACACCCATTAGTACAAGTGCTTCCCAACAACTTGTACAGAGTTCCATAATGAACTCCCCTCATCAACACCATTTCTCCTTGTACCATCTTGCAAGTGTCCTTTCCCAATACAATATCCACTCCTACATCATCCAACTTGCTTACATATATTAGGCTCCTAGCTACTTTTGGAATGTGAAGAACCCCAGGGAGAGTTCTAATCCTTCCATATTTTAGCAGCAACTTAACCCTTCCACGTCCCATGATTTTGGTTATCGAGTCATCTCCTAGGAATACATCACCACCATCGTATTTTTCATATTCATAGAACCACTCCCTGTGAGGAGTCATATGGTATGACGCATCTGAGTTGATCAACCATACATCATGGTCTGCATGTGTACCTGTAGATTCCAGGTAAACATCACCTCCTTCTTTAGTGGAGGTTCTCGCCTCTGTGGAAGAGGTACTATCAAATCCCTTTGGTTTATCAACCTTATTAGACTTGCAATCTTTCTTATAATGCCCTGTTTTACCATACTTCCAACATTTCCTCAAATATTTTCCTGGAGACTTAGATCTACCTGTAGATTTAGATCTCCCCCCCGAAGACTTACCAGGGTTCTTGTCTTGGGTACAACCTCTTACAAATAAAGCATCTGTGCTATGACCATCCATGCTTTTTCACCTCATCTCTTCAGATAACAAGGATGCAACTACATCCTCATACTTCAATGTATATTGAGTGGTACTACCAATTTCTACAACCAGATTATCCCAAGAGTTTGGAAAAGAACATAACAAAGTAATGCACTTATCTTGTTTTACAATAGTAATATTAACAAAGACAAGTTCACTTACCAGAGTATTAAAGGCATTTAGATGTTCTGTTAGAGAATCTCCATCTTCCATCCTAAGATGGTACAACTTCTTTCGAAGAAAGAGCTTGTTTAGCAGGGACTTTGATTGATACAAATCCCCTAACTTATCCCATTGTTCCTTGGTTGTAGATTCTCTTAAGACATTAAACAACACCGAATCTTCCAGGCAGAGTTGAATAGTACTCCTTGCTCTTCTATCCAACTTCTCCCAATCTTCCTTCAAAATACTAGTAGGTGGTGTACTAGTAGTTTGTGTACTAGTAGGTTGTGTACCATTCGTATGTGTGCCAGTAGATTGCGTACAAGTAGGTTGTGTACTAGGATCCACAATGATCCATTCTTCTTTGTCTTCAAGAAGGTCCTCCATCTTGATATTCCATAGCTCAAATTTTTTACCGTTTAACTTCTCTATCTCGATTCTAGAAGAGCTCACCATTCCTCTTTCTACACTCGAATAACCACTAAATAGCTCCCACTAAACCCAGGTTTATCACAAACCCAAGATAAACTTGATCTATCAAGATCGAGCCAAACCATCAACAACAAAGTCATCCCTTTGAATCCAAAAACGAGCTCTGATACCACATGTAAGTTTTAAACTTGTGAAGTAAAACAATGCATATAGATTCTTAAGCAAAACATAAATTAATCAATGGCTCATACACATAGTACACAGAGATTTACACCGGAAACCCTTAACCGGGAGAAAACCTTTCAATTATTCATTGTATTAATTTCACCATTCACCATACAATATATACAATGTTTTTAGGTATTCTGTAGATATCAAAACCCTAATCCCTTAATCCAGGATTAATTTAGAAAACTGCTAAAAATAGCAAAATCCATTAAAATAGCAAAAACTGCTCAAAAAAATTGGGATCGTCAGACGCAGTTGTCGAATCTGATGTGCCCACACACACACATGAAAAGAATATAACACATACCCAACAGTTGCCATGTGGCACCCCTCCAATGGTTGGAATGTGACAAACTTTATATGACTCCACAAGAGTCGAACTCATGACCTCCCTAGCCCAAAGGCCTTACAATTCTGCGCCAACGAATACACCACTATATATTTCTTGTTTGTAATGTGGTGCAAATTTTATTTAAGTTTAATATTTCACGTGGGCACCAAAGGAAAGGGGCTAGGCCCTTGGCCCAACCCCTATTTATGTGTTAACCCAAGCAACCACGATCCTACCCTCCGCCACATATGGCATTCCAACCGCCGCTATATATAGTCCGTCCTCCAAACTTAACCACCCGCCAAACTATCTGCCAATTTAGTGCGTGCACCAAAAACTCAATGCAACCACATGCTAAAAACAAAGTCCACAGGTTTCGATCCTAGGACCTCTGCCAACCTACGCCTTAGAATAGTATACACCCACCAATGCGCGAAGTTGTCCCATCATTGCATAACCGCCACAATTTTGTATAAGAAGGGGGTTCGGCCAGTGTACGGGATAGAGAGAGGAGAACCGAGCGCACTCGTAAGGACTTCATACATACTGGGGCACACAATTCGATATTTTTTATTTATTTATTGTAGAGGCAGTGGCACGAAAACTGAGGCAGGGGTGTCTCTTGGGCCAAAAATTGTCAGACTCAGATCGAGGCGTGGAGACAGTCATTTTTAGGTAAAATGACGCCACGAATGCAGTGGTGGTGTAAGTTTTCTGATCTCAACAAATCTTCTATAGATTAACTCTAGAATGAGGTATACTTATGTATTTTTCCCAATTCTTTTGTGGAGTTAATAAAAAGAACTACCCATTTGAGAGCAAGACCCGGACATGTAGTCCACTAGGGATGAACTCCATTACCAAGTTCTTGTGTTCATATTGCATGATTATATCTCTTTCCTTTTGAGATTTTCCTTCTTTATGGTGTACTTTTTTTTATGCTCATTTAATACGATTCTTTAATAAGTCACCTGACGAAAATATCCTGGATCAACGTGGTAGAAGATTGGAGATTTCGGGAGATAGAGTTCGGAGAAATTGCATGGAGTAAGGGTAACCTTCACAAATTCATGAAGGATGAAGTAGTGTTGGACCGTTGGATCTAGGAGGACATGCAACATAGATTTGTGTGTTTCGGCATAAGGTGTTTTCGGAAGGAAGCAAGGGTGGAGGCCACAAACCCACCGAAGCCCGAAGTTACGAAGAGAGTTGGCCCACGGTCACATCCCATGGTCATATTGGAGAAGGAGTCTAGCACGAGAGCTGGTACTCACAAATTGGGGTTGCTAGAAGTGCCAACGAGTAGCGTTGGGGGTACTTTAAGCCTGTCGGTAACATCAAAGGGACCTATGTGTAAATTTGTTCAAGGTCCATTGAAGGGCCGAGAAGCCGATTTGACTTGAGTGTTTTGAAGATCCTTGACCAGGAGGTCTCAGAATCCCCAGGAGGGAAGGGGGGCTGCATCAAGTGGTATCAGAGCCACATATTTTAATTCTATAGGTAGGAAAGAAAGAGATAGCCTGATATCATCAAGTGGTATCAGATACACCCAGTGGTAGTTATCTAAAGGAGAAAAGTTCAGCACAATGCCACCTAGAAGACATGCAAAGCCACCTGTAGCAAATCGAGCTATGGAAAGGGAGATGCGAGAACTTCACGCAAGGTTGGATGCTATGGAGACAACACAAATGATAGCACCTGATGTTGGAGATGTCAATGATGTAGAGAATGAAGAAGTAGAAGTTGAAGAAGCTGCAGGAGAGGATGTTGCAGAAGAACGTGTGCTAGAAGTGGTTGTTAAATTGGGAGCTAGAGCAAAGATAGACATCCCAATGTATGAAGGCAATTTAGATGTTGAATAATTGATAGATTTTATAAGGTCAATGGATAAGTACTTTGACTATGAAGACATCGATGAGGAGAAAAAGGTGAAACATGTTGTCACCAGATTAAAAGACATGCATCGTTATGGTGGGATGAACTACAGGCTGACAGAAGATGTAAAGGCAAGAAAAAGATTAAGAATTGGGATAGAATTGTAGCCAAGTTGAAAGCTAAATTCATACCCAAGGACTATCAAATAAATCTGTTCAGGAAGTTGCAGAACCTGAGACATAAAGGAATGACTGTGAAAGAATACACAGAGGAGTTTTACAAATTGAACATCAAGGTTGGACAGAGAGAGAAATATGTTGAAAAAGTTACTAGGTATATTAATGGACTGAGATGTGAAATCCAGGATAAAATCAACATGATGACAGTGAGGATAGTGGAGGATGCTTATCATATTGTGTTGAAGGAAGAAGAGAAGTTGGCCATAAAACAGAGCTAGCGAAGCAAAGGAAGAAGTCTAAATAGAGGCAAGGGATTTTCCCATGACAAGGCACAAAATCCCAAGGTCGAGACGAAAAAACCACATAGTCACTCGAAAAGAGGAGAAAGTTCTTGAGGAAGACAGTATGGTGGTAGAAACTCTTTTCCTCGAGGAAGAGGAAAAGGCAGAGGAGGAGAAGTGAAGTGTTATTCCTATGGAAAGACATGACACATGTCTTGGGAATTCCCCGAGAGAAAGAAAGAAGGAGGAGGTGAAGCTCACATTTCGGAAGCGCAGAAGCGGAATTTTGAAGCAGAAGGTGCAGAAGATGGAAGATCTTTGATGATGAAGAAGGTTCTTTTGAAGCGAAAGCTAGAGGTGGAAAATCTAGGGAAGATGAATAGTTTGTTCATAACTACTTGCAAGACTAAAGATAGAGTATGCAAGGTGATAATTGACAATGGGAGCACTGATAACTTAGTATTCATAGAGATGGTGGAGAAATTGGAGCTGGAGACAACTGCACATTCGAGTCCATATAAAGTCTCATGATTGCATAAGGGACATCAAGTAACGGTAACTAAACAATGTCTAGTTAAATTCAAGATATGAGGGTATAGAGATGAGATTTTGTGTGATGTGATTCCCATGGATGTATGTCATGTTTTATTGGGGATACCATGGAAGTATGAAAGGAATGTCATTCATGATGGGATAAAAAATACTTATACCTTGGAGAAGAATGGTAGGACACACATGTTACTGCCAATTGAAGAAAATAAAGTAAAGGAAGAAACAAGCACAAGTATACTTCTCATGAGTGGGAATGAACTCCTGAGTGAAGTAAAAAGGGAACATGAGATGCAATTTGTTGTAGTATGGAAACCCGGACTTGTCCTTACAAATACTTATATGGATGATCTACCTCAAAAAGTTCATGAGTTGTTGGATAATTTTGTTGACATAGTAGTGGATGCGTTGCCAAGCTCATTGCCACCCATTAGGAGTATCAACCATCACATTGATCTAATACCAGAAGCGAGTCTTCCGAACAAAGCAATGTATAGATTGATACCTCAAGAGAATGAGGAGGTAAAGAGACAAGTCCAGGATTTGATGGACAAAGGGTTAGTCAAAGAAAGCTTGATTACATGCACATTACCAACTATGTTAAGTCCGAAGAAGGATGGAGGATGGAGAATGTGTACAGACTCAACAACCATAAATAAGATCACTATCAGGTACAAATTTCCTTTACCAAAGATGTATGACTTAATGGATTGTTTGAGTGGACCAAACTATTTTTCAAAGATAGACCTGAAGAGTGGATATCACCAGATAAGAATGAGAGAAGGTGATGAGTGAAAAACAACCTTAAAAAAAAAACAAAGGGTTGTATGAGTGGCTTGTTATGCCATTTGGCTTAACAAATGCCCCAAGTACTTTTATGAGGCTGATGAATGAGGTATTAAAATATTTTATTGGTAAGTTTGTGATTTTATATATGGATGATATTCTAGTCTTTAGTAAAACTGAAGAAGAGAATTTGAGACATCTGACATTAGTGATGAGAAGATTGCAGCGGGAGAAGTTGTTGATAAATTTAAAGAAATATTATTTTATGAAGACAAAACTCATTTACTTGGGTTTTGTGATCTCTTCAAATGAATTGAAGATGGATCTAGAGAAGGCGAAATCAATCAAAGAATGGCCATCGCCAAGAAGCATATTTGGGGTGAGAAGCTTCCATGGATTAGCAAGTTTCTATTGGAAGTTCATTAGAAATTTCAGTGGAATTTGTACACCAATGATGGATACGGTGAAAAAGAGACACAACTATTTTAAATGGACAGAAGAAGTTGAGAAAAGATTAAATATATTGAAGGAGAAGATAACAGAACAACCGATTATGGTCTTTCCAGATTTCGGGAAGACATTTCAAGTAAGATGTGATGCTAGTGGAGTTGCAATTGGAGCAGTCTTGAGCCAAGATAATAGGCATGTTGCATATTTTAGTGAGAAGTTGAATGATACTAAGAGAAATTACTCCACATATGATAAAGAGTTCTATGATATAATTCAATCCTTGAAGAAATGCAGACACTACCTTGTTCCAAAGGAATTTGTTTTGTATAGCGATAATCAAGCTTTACAATTCATAACCAGACATGAGAAGTTAAATCAAAGACATGCTAAGTGGATAGAGTTTATGCAGAATTTCACTTTTCTCATTAAATATATTTTTGGTAATGCTAACAAAGGTGTTGATGCATTGAGTAGGAGATGTCTGATTATACATGAATTTCAAGTGAAAACCTTAGGGTTTGAACACCTTAAGGAGATGTATTATGATGATCCAAATTTTGAAGAGGCATATGAAGCATGTGCAAATCTTGTGCTCAGAGATATAAGCCAGTGGACAGAGTATCTGATTCAAGATGGATTGTTGTTTAAATCTTTCCAATTGTGCATACCAAAGTGCTTGATGAGAGAAAATCTGCTGAAGGAAAAATATAGTGGGGGTCTAGCAGGACATTTTGGCCATGAAAAGACATTTGCACAGTTGAGTAGTTCATACTATTGGCCAAGTATGAGAGCAGAGGTGAGGAAATTTGTGAATAAATGTAAGATTTTCTAGTATGCAAAAGGAAAGAGATAGAACATTGGATTGTATCAACCATTGCCTATTCCAGATAGGCCTTGGGATGAAATTGTAAGTTTTAAACTTATGAAGTAAAGCAATGCATATAGATTCTTAAGAAAAACATAAATTAATCAATGGCTCATACACATAGTACACAGAGATTTATATCGGAAACCCTCAATCGGGGAAAACCTTTCTTATTTTCATTATATAGAATTTCACCATTCACCATACAATATATACAACATTTTTAGGTATTTAGTAGATACCAAAACCCTAATCCCTTAATCCAGGATTAATTTAGAAAACCGCTAAAAATAGCAAAATCTGCTAAAAATAGTAAAAACCATTGAGAAAAAAAATTTGGGGCACTGCCCTGAACGTTGCGTGTAACCAGGTGGGGCCATACCTGGCCCCCCCTGGGACCCCCCTAGGAAGCACCCGATGCACACAACACAAATAACACTACTAGAGGAATCATCAGATGCACTTGTCGAACCTAACGTGCCCACACGCACATATGCAAAGATTATAACATATACCCAACATTATCCACTTGTTGTTTTCTTTGCATCCAAGGGTCCATAAGGTTATATAGTCAACAATCCAGGGAAACAATGCCCATTGTTACTCTACACCAGGAGAAATTTTTTGTGCTCACAGACTTTGTCAATAAATCTGCAACATTCTTCAAAGTGTCAACCTTTTCCAACAACACCTTCTTTTCCTCAACCATGTCTCTCACAAAGTGATACTTAACATCAATATGCTTTGCCTTCGAATGAAAAGCTGGGTTCTTTGCCAGAAATATTTCACTCTGACTGTCACAATCTAATCTCACTTCTTGTTGTACCAACCCAATACCTGAACACAATATCTGTAACCATACTGCTTCCTTGCTTGCATGAGTGGTTTCCATGTATTCAACATCTGTAGTTGAGAGTGCCACTACAACCTGTCTTTTGCTCATCCAACTGATTGCTCCTCCAAATAGGTTAAACACATACTCACTTGTAGATCTTCTGTGATCCAGATCTCCAACCCACACTGCATCAACAAAGCCATGTATGTCCACCACTCTGTCCAATCCTAGTCTTCCTTGGTAGCACAATCTATAATTGGTAGTGCCACGCAAATACCTGAAGACCCTCTTTACTGTTGTCCAATGCTCCTTCCCTGGTTTTGACATATACCTACTCAAAAATCCCACTGCATGTACAATGTCCGGTCTAGTATAGACCATTGCATACATCAAACTGCCAACTACACTGGCATATGGAACATGGGACATTTCCTCTTCTTCTTCATGCGTCTTGGGACACTGATCTACAGATAACTTTACACCTATAGGAATAATAACCTTGACTGGTTTACTTCCATGCATATTAAACCTCTGCAATATCGTCTCAACATGTTTTCACTGATTCAACCAGAGTTTCATGTTTGCACGATCTCTTGTAATTTCCATTCCTAGAATGAAGTTAGCAACATCGAGATCCTTCATGTCAAATTTGGAGGATAGCTGCGATTTCACCTCCTTGATAAGATCCGTGTTATTTCCTACCAATAACATGTCATCAACATACAACACTACATAAATGAAGTGATTACCAACTTGCTTGGAATATACACAATGATCAACTCTGCTTCTCACAAATCCCAATCCAAGGATGTATGTGTCAAACTTTTGGTACCACATCCTAGGTGATTACTTCAGACCATATAGTGACTTCTTTAGCTTACAGAGTAGCTCTTTCTTTCCCTTTACTACAAAGCCTTCTGGATGCTTCATGTAGATTTCTTCTTCCAGATCCCCATGTAGGAATGTTGTCTTCACATCCATCTGTTCCACTTCAAGACCAAAAGCAACAATATATAAACGAAATCTAATAGAAGTTAACTGAGCGACAGGAGAAAAAATCTCACCAAAGTCAATTCCCTCTACCTGGGAATAACCTTTTGCTACTAACCGAGCTTTGTATTTCTCCACTTTTCCTTCTGCATTAAACTTCTTCTTAAACAACCATTTGCTACCAACAGATTTTTTTCGAGCTGGCAACTCAACTATATCGCATGCCTCATTCTTATCCAAGGCATCCATTTCTTCAACCATGGCCTTCTTCCAGAGTTTACTATCCTATGAGTTCACTTCTTCCCTGACAGTTCTGGGATCATCATTAGTAATAGATAAAGTAAAATTGGAACAAAAATCAGGTGGACTATACCTTTCTGGTTGCCTTCTTTCTCTCACTGATCTCCTCAATACCAGGGTATGAGGTTCTTCTTCTTCTTCTGCTTCATCTTCATCAGATGATTCAAATTTTGCATCATCCAAATCTAGCTCTATTTTCTCAGGTTCCTCTTGCCTTGGTAGGAATTCTTGTTTGGACACATCTTTTATGTCTCTAAAAACAACATCCCAACTATAAACAATATTCTTAGCTTATGGGTTCCAAAGCTTATAACCTTTCACACCATCTTTATAACCAATAAAGATACACTTTTCAACTTTTTATCTAGCTTACTCCTATTTTCTTTTGGAACATGTACATAAGCATCACAACCAAACACTCTAAGATGTTGAAGAGAGGGTTTCTTTTCAGTTCATACCTCATGTGGAGTTTTTTCATCCAATGTTGATGAAGGTGATTGATTGACTAGGTAACATGCTGTACCCACTGCCTCTGCCCAGAATTCCTATCCTAACTCGACACCGCTGAGCATGCTTCTTGCTTTTTCCATCAATGTCCTGTTCATCCTTTCTGAAACTCCATTCTGTCGAGGAGTGTATGGAGTAGTCTTCTACCTTGTTATATCACACTTCTTATAGAATTCTTCGAATTCATTTCCGCAGAATTCTCCACCATTATCTGTTCTCAATACCTTTATTTTCTTCTCTATCTATTTTTCTACTAGATCCTTAAACTCTTTAAATTTATCAAATACCTCAGATTTCTTTCTAAGAAAATAAATCCATGTGTACCTTGAGAAATCATCTATGAATGAAACATAATACACATACTTACCTCGTGATGGAACATGCATAGGTCCAAACACATCACTGTGTATCAATTCTAAGATCCCCTTTGCTCTTGTAGCACCATATGGGAATCTTACTCAATTTTGTTTACCATATATGCAATGTTCACAGAAATCAAAATCTAGAGTGCAATTAGACATACCTTCAACCATGCCTTTACCGTGTAGTGTTCGAAGGTCCTTTTCTCCAATATTCCCCAGTCTTTAATGCCACAACATGGTCTTCTTTTCAGGGATGATATTGGTCTTGTCTTCTTTATTTGTCTACTCAAGGACAACAAAACTGTTACACCCATTAGTATAAGTGATTCCCAACAACTTGTACAGAGTTCCACACCGAACTCCCCTCATTAACACCATTTCTCCTTGTACCATCTTGCAAGTGCCCTTTCCAAATACAGTATCCACTCCTACATCATCCAACTTGCTTATAGATATTAGGCTCCTTGCTAGTTTTGGAATGTGCAGAACCCCAGGGAGAGTTCTAATCCTTCCATCTTTTAGCAACAACTTAACCCTTCCATGTCCCAAGATTTTGGCTGTCGAGTCGTCTCCTGGGAATACATCACCACCATCATATTTTTCATATTCAGATAACCACTCCCTATGAGGAGTCATGTGGTATGATGCACCTGAGTCGATCAACCATACAACACGGTCTTCATGTGTACCTGTATATTCCAGGTAAACATCACCTCCTTCTTCAGTGGAGGTTTTCGCCTCTGGGGAAGAGGTACTATTGGATCCCTTTAGTTTATCAACCTTCTTAGACTTACAATCTTTCTTATAATGCCCTGTTTTACCACACTTCCAACATTTCCTCAAAGATTTTCCCGGAGACTTAGATCTACCTGTAGATTTAGGTCTCTCCCTCGAAGACTTACTAGGATTCTTGTCTTGGGTACACCCTCTTACAATTAAAGCATTTGTGCTATGACCATCCATGTTTTTCCGCCTCATCTCTTCAGATCACAAGGATGCAACTACATCCTCATACTTCAATGTAGATTGAGTAGTACTACCAATTGCTACAACCAGATTAACCCAAGAGTCTGGCAAAGAACATAGCAAATTAATACACTTATCTTCTTCTGCAATCGTAATATTAATAGAGACAAGTTGACTTACCAGAGTATTAAATGCATTTAGATGTTCTGTCACAGAATATCCATCTTCCATCCTAAGATGATACAACTCCTTTCGAAGAAACAACTTGTTTACCAGGGACTTTGATTGATACAAATTCCCTAACTTATCCCGTAGTTCCTTGGTTGTAGATTCTCCCGAGACATTCAACAACATAGAATCTACCATGCAGAGTCGAATAGTACTCCTTTCTCTTTTGTCCAACTTCTCCCAATCTTCCTTTGACATACCAGTAGGTGGTGTACTAGTAGTTTGTGTACTAGTAGGTTGTGTACTAGTCGACTGTGTGCCAGTAGGCTGCGTACCAATAGGCTGTGTACCAGGATCCACATAGATCCATTTTTCTTTGTCTACAAGAAGGTCCTCCATCTTAAGCTTCCATAGCTCAAAGTTTTTACTGCTGAAATTCTCTATCTTGATTCTAGAAGAGCTCGCCATTCCTCTTTCTACACTCGAATCTCCACTGCAAAAGCTCCCACTAAACCCAGGTTTATCACAGACCCAAGATAAACTTGATCTATCAAGACCAAGCCAAACCCTCAACAACAAAGGAGTCCCTTTGAAGCCAAATATGAGATATGATACCACATGTAAGTTTTAAACCTGTGAAGTAAAGCAATGCACATAGAGTCTTAAGAAAAACAAAAATTAATCAATGGCTCATAAACATAGTACACATACATTTATACCAGAAAACCTCAACCGGGGAAAACCTTACTTATTTTGATTATATCGAATTTTACCATTCACCATACAATATATACAATGTTTCTAGGTATTCTGTAGATACCAAAACCCTAATCTCTTAATCTGGGATTAATTTAGAAAACCGCTAAAAATAGCAAAAACCGCCCCAAAAAAAATTATGGGCGTTGTGCGTAACTAGGGGGTCCATACCTGGCCCCCCTGGGACCCCACTAGGAAGTGCCTGGTGCACACGAAACAAAGAACGATACTAGAGGAATCGTCAGACACAGTTGTCGAACCTGACACGCCCACACACACACATGCAAAGAATATAACATATACCCAACAACAATAAGCATGGATTTTTTGTTGGGATTGCCAAGGAAACAAAAAGAAAGAGATTCCATATAGTAGTTGATAGATTCTAAAAAATGGCACACTTTATCCCATAATAGAAGACTAATGATGCAACACACATTGCAAATTTGTTTTTCAAGGAAGATGTGATAATTCATGGGTTTCCTAAGAGTATTGTCTTAGATCGAGACACTGAATTTGTTGGTCATTTTTGGAGGAAATTGTGGAAGAAGCTGGGGACAGAACTATCATTTATTTTAGCATATCACCCTCAAATGGATGGATAGACTGAGGTGGTGAATCAAAGTTTAGGAAATTTGCTGAGGATTTTGGTCACTGTGTTGCCATGTTTACAGGTAGAGTGTGCTTGTCATTGATGGAAAGAACAACAGGGATGATGGCATGTCTATAGGCAAGAACAAAAACAACGATGACATGATTACTAGCAAAGTGTGCAATCAAAGCTCAGGGAGAATAGCATAGAGTTGCATGCAGAGCACAAGTGTGCATCAAGTCCGAGGTTAATTCCATTACCAAAGCTCAGGAGAGATAAATTTCTCAGAAACGCAGACGAGACCCAAAGTCATCAGGACTCACAGAACCTTTGACACTTAGAAACTCTTCCAAGTTAGGAGGATGCGCAATCTCAGGAGGAGGAGCGAAACAGGTCATTGGATCACCAATCCCGAACACCCGATGTTCGTTAGATCAGAGTCCAGTGACCAGAGGAAGTGCAGAGGAGAATTAAAGATCTAATCCATTGGATTTGAGTGCCCAAGACCAACAACCATCGGATCCAATACAACTGGGAAAAGGATAATGGCTGAGAGCCATCCTCCAACTCCGCGAAATTTGAAGTCGTGATGAGATCTGAGTGGTTGGATACAGAGGACACGTGGCGAGAGATCAACATTTCGTTGACTGAAAAGTCAAAGGTAAGAGTTGTATAAACTCGCAATGTCTAAGTTCGCGAGTTGATCTAGACCGTTAGATGATGGGGAGTTGTGAGTCGTTGATCTGGAGAAGGTTTTGGAAAATCGAAAGTCGGAAGAAGGGAGGTGAGTAGTCCTCCAACTTCGTGAAACGTGAAGTCTCGATAAGATCTAGACCGTTAGATCACCGAGGATCATGGGACATTGATCTAGAGTATTTCAGATATCGAGAGTTGGAAGAGTCAGGTTTGGCTCACGTTCAAACACCCAACACACGAGATCACGATTTGATCACAACCTTCGATCAAAGGGAGAGCATTGGCCATTGATCTGGCACGACGAAGAATGAAGTCCGAGTTTTCGAAGAAGAGATCTAAACTGTTGAAATATGAAATATCATGGACGGTCGATTAGGCAACCTTCGAAATGCAAAGTCGTGAAATCTCAATTCGCGAAGGTGAGATCTGGACCATCGGATCACTGAGGATTGTGATTGTTGATCCGAAAGGGACACACGTCAGTGGATTGTCAGCTCCGGGGAAAAGCAAAGGAAGGTTGAAAGGTTGGAAAATTGAGATTTCTGAACCCTGAATATCGGAAAGGATTGTGACCTTCTATCCAAAAGGGACATGCGTCGTTGGATCCTGGAATCCGGGTGAAATGCTCCAGGAGAAAACGGATTTTGAGAATCAAAAATCCTGAAGCCCTAAAGACAAAATCAATCTCGTCTGTTGGTTTGGAGGGCCACATGTCACCTGATCATTGAGACTAAGGATTGCACATGGAGAGAGGAAAGAAAAATCAAAGGAAGATATATTAGAGCCTTTGATCGAAGGAGCACCATCAAGATCGTGAGATCGACGGTTCCATCACATTGCGGGGCCAGAACATGCTCGTGCCTTAATTTTTCGTGAGCAGGCTGCAATTGAAACCATGGTTTTGGAGAAAGAACGTGTGGAGGCTCATAGTGAATAGTAGGGCAAAAAGCAGTTTGGTCTAAAACCACCTTTGGATGCGCCCGCAATTGCATGGTCACGTGAGCTCATCTCCCAAGGTCATATCGAGGGAGGAACTAGCACATCGCTAGGCTCCACTTCAGAGTTCAAGAAATCGAGAGTTAGGAGAGTTGGGGTGACTCATGAGAGATGACCCAAAACATGAAGTCCCAAAGTGATTGGCCCCTGGTCACTGCCGGTGGTCATGTGAAAGGAAGGGGCTTAGCCAGAAAAGCTAGTGCACACTGTGTAGATTTATCAAAAAGGGAAAAGGCGCCAAAGGGATGAACGCGTGGAATTTTTCTCAGTAACTGCCAGAACGAAGTGATTGTATTTGCCAGAGAATTCGAGGAGTTATAGGGTGACTGCTAGAGGAGCCGAAGAGTCTCAAGGTAACTTCCAGTGAAGTGAAGATTCATCGCTTAGACAATTGACAGATGGAAATGCGTCGAAGACTGTAACTACCAAAGAAGCCGAAGAATCTCAGGATAATGACCACTGATGAAGAACAGACTCAGGATGATCGCTAGAGAGGATGAAGAGTTGAGTGTATGCCTTGGTAGAGGAATTGGCATGATAAATATGCGCAGGACATAGAAGAGTTGGTTGCTTTTGTGGAGAGTTATTCATGCGGGTAGAAGCATGTTGTGTGCAAGAGTTGAAACACACAGAAGAGGCGTAGCGCATTGAATGGAAATAACATGTAGAGCATAAAGTGTAGAAGAAAGAGATAGAGAATAAATGCTTATCTGAGAGAGGAAGAGAAAGTTGAGGTGCACATTCAAAGACAAAGAAGAAGAACATAAAGCTCAAGGAGATGCGAGCAGGAAGACACTGATGCAGGCAGAGCATAATAGTGCAACAGAACAATGATGAGACCAGTAAGCCTTTTGACAAACATCGTATCACTGTAATAAGTTTCAGGAACAAAGTTTTTATATTAAGGGTAGTAGGGAGGACTGGTGTCTTCAGAGTTTCAAGTGGGTGCTTGAACACAGGGAGTTGTAGCTTCCATCTGGTTGCAACCAGAAAAACTAGGGTGGTCGGGTGTTGCAAGGGAGAACTATTGTTCTCTGTTATACATGTTGGTGCTTGTGTGACTAGAAGTTGGTGCTGGAACACTCAAGGAGTTGGTGCTTCCTTCTAGTGGGTGATAGAGAAACCAGAGAGTTGGTTCTCTCAACAAGTTGATGCTTGTAAAACAAAGGTTGTAGCCTCAAGAAGATTTGGAGCTCATAAGAATGATAATGTAAATACAATAAAGATTACTTATCATATCAAGAAGAAGTGGTTTTTCCCTTTATGGGTTTCCTCAGGAAATATCTGTCTCTGTATATGTCATGTGTGTGATTGATGTTGAATATTCTATTGCTTACTTCCCTACTTTATTGTGATCGTCATTGAGTGTTCTGTAAAGAGTTTAAAATGGGCATAATTGTTTAAGCACAGTAACAACTGATTCACCCCCCCTCTCAGTTGTCCAACAATTGATATCAGAGCCAGTTCCTTTTATCTAAGGGTAGATCCTAGAGCTTAAACATGACTAGCCATGAATGCAATTCAACCAATAAGGCCCCCCTGTTCAATGGAAAAAACTTCGACTTCTGGAAATTTAGGATGAGAACCTACATGATGGCCCTAGGTGCAGATGTCTGGGATGTGGTAGAGACTAGTTATGTAAAACCAGTTGTACAAGCTTCTAAGGATGACAAGATAGAATTCAGCTTCAATGCTAAGGCTATGAATGTTATTCTAAGTGGGCTTGCAGAAACATAATTTGTAAAAGTTATGCACTTAGAATCTGCCAAAGAAATGTAGGACAAACTCATTAGTAGTTATGAAGGTAATGAGAAGGTAAAGGATGTGAAGCTTCAAACCTACAGATTACAGTTTGAACAACTAAAGATGAAAGAGGAT
>ML812607.1:50693-99946 GCA_009831015.1 Picea engelmannii
AGTTTGAACAACTAAAGATGAAAGAGGATGAAACTGTTGGGAAGTACTTTCTGAGAGTTGAAGAACAAGTAAATGCAATGATAGGACTTGGTGAAAAAATTGAGGATGTCTCTTTAGTTAAGAAAATTTTGAGATCTCTGCCAGATAGGTTCAACCCAAAGGTATCTGCTATAGAATAACTTAATGATCTAAAATCTCTGTTTATTGACCAACCCCTAGGAACTCCGACTGTCTATGAAATGAGGATAGGTAAAGATAAAACCACCTCTATAGAAGCATCTTTTATAGTAGATAAGAATGAGGATTCTGAGCCTGATGAAATTGAAGCAAAATTTGTGAGAAGACTAAAGAAAGGATCAGGAAAGTACCAAGGGAAATTTCCCTTCAAATGTTTTAATTGTGGAAAGATCACTTTTCATCTAAGTGTCCACACAAGAAACAGGATCATAATTCTAAATGTGAAAAGAAGTACAAACCCAAGAGATTTGGTAAAAAGAAAATTCTATGTGTAAACAATGATGACTCTTCAGAAGACACATATAGTGACCCTTCCTATGAAGATAAGATTAACGACTTTATGATTATGGCCAAAGACGATTATGAAAATAAAGGCATAGGAAGTGATGTTGATGATGAAGAAGTTGTGGTTGACTTGGAAGGAGAACTGATCAGTGCTCTAGAAGAAATTGCTAGACTCGGATCTAAGAAGAAAAAGAAAAAACAATTGATGATACAATTCGAGAAAGACAATAAAGAACCTGATGAAGACTTTTCCCTGCTAAAAGTGGAATTAGAAGAGGCAAAGAAAATAAAGGACATTCTGAAACAACAGTTATCAAAAAATAAGGCAAGATGTGAATCATTGGAAGAAGAGGTATTAAAAACCAGAAAAGAGATGGAGAAGTTTAAAACATTGTATCTCCAAAATCTTCCAAGCATTAAAGCCACCGCAGAACTAAACGACATTATGAGCAAGCACATATCTCCTTTGTTGAAGACTGGTTTAGGTTATGTAAATGGTTCAAGCAACAAACACCCAGAAAGCAAAGAGCCAGTAAATATGATCAAGTTCCAAGTCAGCAGACAATCAGACCATGAGAGTACTCTGTCACCAAAAGCTAATAAAGAAAAGATGATCCCTGATAAAAAAACAAAGAGATCAGAAGATGAAGCAACAAATTCCTAGAAGAAGGCCATCCTTCACGTACAAAAATTTCTTACATGGCTATTGTTTTTAATGTTCTAACTTTGGTCATAAGATTGTAAATTGTCAAATTAAGTTTAGAAACATGCAACTGAGGAGGTCAAGAAATAAACAATCTTTACAACATAGAACTAAGCAGTCAATGAATAGAAAACATAGCACCAATCACTTTGACCTATTGAACAATGAGATCGAATGTTATAATTGTCATAACTTTGGCCACAAAGCTGGATGTTGCCATCTGAAGAAGTACAAGGCAGATCCAAGGATAAATCCTTTAGCTAGAAATGCCAACACATGGAAAAAGAAAGATAGTGAAAAATGTGGTCTAGTACTTTCAGCTCAAAAACAAAAAGACACCTAGTATATAGACAATGGATGTTCCAAGCACATGACAATGGATGTTCCAAGGATAAGTTTCTGTCTATAAGTAAAAGCAAAACAGGAAATGTAACCTTTGGAAATGATGAACAAGGTAAAATCAAGGGTAAAGGGATGGTGATTTTGAGTAATGGTAAAGGAAAATCCCAGGATGTTCTGCTTGTAGATGGGATGAAACATAATTTTCTCAGTGTAAATCAAATGTGTGATAAAGGATGTGAAGTGGTGTTCACTTCCAAGGATTGTAAGATAAAATCTGTAAATTCAGGTCAAGTGGTGGCTAAAGGCATAAGGATGGAAAATAATGTATATGTGATGAAAGAAGATAAAGAAGAGTGTCATCTAAGAAAACATGATGAAATTTGGTTATGGCATGGGAGACTTGGACATATAAACTTTGACCACTTAATCAAGCTCAAAAATCTTGAGGCAGTAAAAGATCTTCCAAGAATATCAAAGCCACAAGACTCTGTGTGTAAACCCTGCCAAGTAGGAAAGCTAACCAACACACAGTTTAAATCCAAGAGCTTTGCTTCAACAGAGGAACCACTCCAATTAGTTCATATGGATTTATGTGGACCATCAAGATAGGAAGGCACAGGGAAGGAAAACTACTTTGTGTTGATCATTGATGATTACTCCAGACTTACTTGGGTTGCTTTACTCAAAGAAAAAGCTGAAGCATTAGAGAAATTTAAAATATTTAAGGCTTTAAATGAGAATCAAACAGGAAAGAGGTTAAAGGAAGTAAGATCAGACAGAGGAAGAGAATTTATGTCAAGTGATTTCAAGGAATTTTGTGATGAACATGGGATCAAGAGAGAATACACAATCCTAGGAACTCCACAACAAAATGGAGTATTTGAGAGGCAAAACATAATAGTTCAGCAAATGGCCAGGTCAATGATGAATGATAAGAACATTGGTCAAACTTACTGGGTAGAAGAAATACACACAACAATCCATATTCTTAACAAAGCCCACCTCAGACCACATAGTGACAAGACACCTTATGAACTATGGTATAGAAGACCTGCTTCAATCAAACACTTCAAAGTCTTTGGGAGTAAGTGCTACATAAAGAATAATAATGAAAACCTTGGTAAGTATGATGACAGGGTTGATGAAGGCATCTTCTTAGGATATGCTACCAATAATAAAGGATATAGATGCTTTAATAAAATATTGCATAAATTAGTTGATTGCATTGATTTAAAGGTTGATGAAGGAGTTCCAGTAAGAGAGGTGAGCAATATTGAGTCTACTATAGAGGGCACAACTGAAACTAAATATGAACATGTCTAAGAATTAGATGGAGAAGAAACACCCAGACCAGAAGAGTCGGGACAACAATCAACATCAAATCCTTCCTTGAGAATTACTCAAAAGAATCATCCTGAAAGTTAGATAATTGGTGAGAAAGACAAAGGTGTACAAACCAGGAGAAGGATAACCAAAGACACTGAGCAATCACATAGGGCCTTCTTATCCATGGTGGAACCCAAGAAATTCAATGAAGCCAGTGAAGATGTAAATTGGTTAAAATAAATGAATGAGGAACTGGACCAGATTGAAAAGAATGACACTTGGGAACTCGTTCCTAGGCCAACAAATAAAAATGTAATAGGATCCAAATGGGTCTACAAAAATAAGATGAATGAGCAAGGAAATATTGTAAGAAATAAGGCTAGATTGGTCTGCAAAGGATATGCTCAAATAAAAGGACTGGACTTTGATGAAACGTTTTCACCTGTAGCAAGATTATAAGCTATTAGAATGTTTCTTGCCTACGCTTGTCATAAATAGTTTAAAGTCTATCAAATGGATGTCAAGTCAGCTTTTCAAAATGGAGAACTAAAATAAGAAGTCTATATGGAACAACCAAAGGGTTTCCAACTATCAGATAACCCCAACTTTGTCTGCAAGCTGAAGAAATCCTTATATGGGTTGAAACAAGCTTCTTGTGCATGGTATTACAGACTGGATAAGTATCTTCAAAACAAAGGGTTCAAGAGAGGAACAATTGACAACAATATATATATCAAAACAGAGGGTAATGATTTTCTCATTGTGTTGGTCTATGTAGATGACATCATCTTCGGAAGCAATAATGCTTCATTGGTACAATGGTTTGCTTCTTCCATGCAGTCTGAATTTGAAATGTCTATGATAGGGGAACTGTCATTTTTTCTTGGTCTGCAAATTACTCAGAGGTTTGAAGAATTATTTCTTTCTCAGGAGAAATATCTAAGAGAAAAGTTGAAAAGGTTTCAAATGGAAGATTCCACACCTATGAGCACACCTATGGTCACTGGATGCAAGTTAAGTAAGGATGATGACTCACCCGATGTTGATTAAAGTTCATATAGGTCTATGATAGGCAACCTATTGTACATCACAACATCCCATCTAGACATAATGCATGTTGTTAGAATGGTAGGAAGGTATCAAGCTGCACCTAAACATAGTCATTTGTTAGCTGTCAAAAGAATATTCAGATACTTGAAAGGAACAATTGACTATGGCCTATGGTATCCTAGGAATCAAAATTTTCAACTATCAGTCTATTCAGATGTTGATTGGGCTAACTGCGTGGATGAAAGGAAAAGCACGAGTGGAGGTGCATTCCTCTTAGGAGATTCCCTTGTATCATGGTTGAGCAAGAAGAAAGGTTCCATTTCCTTATCGACTGCAGAAGTTGAGTACATTGTAGTTGCCACTTGTTGTACCCAATTATTATGGATGATTATGACACTTGCAGACTTGGAGGTAAAATATACAACACTGATCCCAATTCATTGTGATAATACTAGTGCAATCAATGTGTCAAAGAATCTTGTATTTCACTCCAAGACCAAGCATATACCCATCAAGTATCACTTCTTGAGGGATCAGGTAACCAACATTGTTGTTTCTTTGCATTATATTCCATCCAAAGATCAGATTGTTGATATCTTCACTAAACCACTTACAAAAGATCAGTTTGAGTATTTACGCCGGAATTTGGGCATGACCCCATTATCAACCTAAGAGAGTCCATCCTGTCAGGGGGAGTATGTGTTGGTTGAATATCTGATACCTCCGAAAAAATACTGCAACAGCTCAGGGGGAGCACGTTTTCTTTGACATTGATGTCAAAGGGGGAGAAAAGGTGATGCTACAGTTGGAGGTCTAAGCAGAATAGCGTGGCCTTTCAGGGTTGCCATCGATGCCAAAGGGGGAGATTGTTGGCATGTTTATAGGCAAAGTGTTCTTGTCATTAATGGAAAGAAAAAAAACGATGATGGCATGTCTACATGCAAGAACAACAACAACGATGGCATGATTACTGGAAGAGTGTGCAATAAAAGCTCATGAGGAATAGCGCAAAGTTGCACGTAGAGTGCAAGTGTGCACCGTGGTCGAGGTTAATTCCATTACCAAAGCTGAGGAGAGATATCATTCTCAGAAACACAAATGAGACCCAAAGTCATCAAGACTTGCAAAACCTTTGACACTTATAAATTCTTCCAAGTCAGGAGGATGCGCAAGCTCAGGAGCAGGAGTGAAAGTGGTCATTGGATCACCAATCTCGAATACTCGATGTACGTTAGATCACAGTCCAGTGACCAGAGGAAGCGCAAAGGAGAAGTACAGATCTGATCCGTTGGATCTGAGCACCGAGGACCAACAGTCGTTAGATCTAGTATAACTGCGAAGAGGATAATGACTGAGAGACATCCTCCAACTCCGTGAAATGCGAAGTCACGATGAGATCTGAGTCATTGGATCCAGAGGACACATGGTGAGAGATCAACATTTCATTGATTGAAAAGTCAAAGGTAAGAGTTGTAGTAACTTGCGATGTCTGACTTCACGAGTTGATCTAGACCGTTAGATCATGGGGAGTTGTGAGCCGTTGATCTGGAACATGTTTCGAAAAATTGGAAGTCGGAAGAAAGGAGGTGAGTAGTCCTTCAACTTTACGAAATGCAAAGTCCCGATAAGATCTGGACCGTTAGATCATTGAGGATCGTCGGTCATTGATCTAGAGTATTTCAGATATAGGGAGTTGGAAGAGTCAAGGTTGGCTCATGTTCAAACACCCAACACGTGAGGTCGCGATTTGATCACAATCGTCGATCAAAGGGAGAGCGTGGGCTATTGATTTGGCATGACGAAGAACAAAGTCCAAGCTCTTGAAGAAGAGATCTAGACCGTTGAAATACAGAAGATCGTGGACTGTCGATTAGGCAACCTCCGAAATGCGAAGTCGCAAAATCTTGATTCGTGAAGGTGAGATCTGGACCGTTAGATCACTGAGGATCATGATCGTTGATCCGAAAGGGACACGCGTCAGTGGATTGTCAGCTCTGGGGAAAATCAAAGGAAGGTTGAAAGGTTGCAAAGTTGAGATTTTTGAACCCCGAATACCCGAAGGGATTGTGACCGTCAATCCAAAAGGGACACGAGTCGTTGGATCGTGGACTCCAGGTGAAATGCTTCGTGGGCAAGTGAAGTTTGATAATCAAAACTCCCGAATCTCGAAAGGCAAAATCGATCTCGTCTGTTGGTTTGGAGGGCCACATGTCACCTGATCATTGAGACTAAGGATCGTGCGTGGATAGAGGAAATAAAAAGCAAAGGAAGATATATCAGAGCCATTGATCGAAGGAGCATTGTCAAGATCATGAGATCGACGGTCCCATCACATTGTGGGGCCAAAACATACTCGTGTCTTAATTTTTCGTGAGCAATCCGCAATCGAAACCACAATTTTGGAGAAAGGACGTGTGGAGGATCGTAGTGAATTTTGGGGTGAAAATAAGTTTGGTCTAAAACAACCTTTGGATGTGCCCACAATTGCATGGTCACGTGAGCTCATTGCCCAAGGTCATATCGAGGGAGGAGATAGCACATCGCTAGGCTCCACTTCGTAGTTCGGGAAATCATGAGTTAGTAGAGTCGAAGTGACTCATGACATATGACCCAAAATTCGAAGTCCTGAAGTGATTGGCCCTTAGTCACCGCTGATGGTCATGTGAAAGGAAGGGGCTTAGCTAGAAAAGATAGCACCCACTGTGTAGATTTATCAGAAAGGGAAAAGGTGCCAAAGGGATGAACGCGCAGAAATTTTCTCAGTAAATACCAGAATGAAGTGATTGCATGTGCCAAAGAATTCGAGGAGTTGTAGGGTGAATGCCAGAGGAGCCGAAGAGTCTCGAGGTAACTGCTAGTGAAGTGAAGATTCATCATTCAGACAATTGACAGATGGAAATGCGTCGAAGACTGTAACTGCCAAAGAAGCTGAAGAATCTGAGGATAACATCCACTAATGAAGAACAAACTCAAGATGATCGCCAGAGAGCATGAAGAATTGAGTGTATGCCCTGGTAGAGGACTTGGCACGATAAATATGCGCAGAACAAAGAAGAGTTGATTGCTTCTGTGGAGAGTTATTCATGCAGGTAGAAGCATGTTGTGTGTAAGAGCTGAAACGCATAAAAGAGGCGTGGCGCATTGAATGGAAATAACACACAGAGCATAAAGCGCAGAAGAACGAGATAAAGCAGAAATGCTTATCTGAGAGAGGAAGAGAAAGTTGAGGTGCACATTCAAAGACAGAGCAGAAGAACATAAATCTTAAGGAGATGCGAGCAGGAAGACATTGATGCAGGCAGAGCATAACAATGCAACATAATAGTGATGAGACTGGTAAGCCTTTTGGCAAAAACTGTATCACTATAATAAGTTTTAGGAACAATTTTTTTATATTCAGGTTGGTAGGGAGGTGCTAGGGAGGACTGATGTCCTCAAAGTTTCAAGTGGGTGCTTGAAAACAGGGAGTTGTAGCTTCCATCTGGTTGCAGCCAGAAAAACCATGGTGGCAGGGTGGTGCAAGGGAGAACTATTGTTCCCTGTTATACAAGTTGGTGCCTCTATGATTGGAAGTTGGTGCTTCCATCTAGATTGTGATGGAACACTCAGAGAGTTGGTGCTTCCTTCTAGTGGGTGCTAGAGAAACTAGAGAGTTGGTGCTCTCAACAAGTTGTTGCTTGTAAAATAGAGCTTGTAGCCTCAAGAAGAGTTGGAGCTCATAAGAATGATAATTTATAGAAAATAAATATTACTTATCATATCAAGAAGAAGAGGTTTTTCCCTTTATGGGTTTCCTCAAGAAATATCTGTCTCTGTATATGTCATGTATGTGATTGATGTTGAATATTCTATTACTTACTTCCCTGCTTTATTGTGATCGTCATTGAGTGTTTTGTAAAGAGTTTAAAATGGGCATAATTTTTTAAGCACAATAACAAATGATTCACCCCCCCTCTCAGTTGTCCAACACACTGAACATCATAGCCAGTGGGATCAAATTCCGTCACAAGAAGAGTTTGCATATAATGACTCACCAAACAGAAGTACCGGAAAGAGCCCATTTCTGATAGTATATGGGATGAATCCAAGAGGAGTATCAGAGTTGAGAGATCTTGAGCTGAATAAATTAAAAGTGTCGGAGCAAAAGACTTTGCTGCAGAAATGCAGAAGCTTCATAATCAGATCAAAGAGCAGTTGCAGAACAACAATAGAGAGTATAAACGCAGAGTTGATCAACATAGGAGAAAACTTCAATTTGAAGTGGGAGATCAAGTTCTAGCACATATCAGAAAGGAAAGGTTCCCAAGGGGAACATATAACAAACTGAAGCTAAAGATGATAGGACCATTCAAGATCCTAAGGAAATTTTGTGAAAATGCTTATGAGATAGAGCTTCCAGAAGATGTGGGTATATCGCCCATATTCAACATTTCAGACCTATATCCTTACAGGGAAGATGACACCAAAGAGTTTGAAGATCAGAAAGAGGTCCAATGGGAGAAACAGATGCTTGTGGCAGAAAAATCACATATGGAGAAGATCATAGATCAGAGGATTGGTAAGAAGACCCAAAGAAAAACTTATTTTGAGTATCTGGTAAAGTGAAAAGGACACCCAATAGAAGATGCCATTTGTGTAAATGAAGCAGATATCCAGAAGCATGGAAAGTCGGTGCAGAAGCTCATGGACATGATTCCATGAATTTTTATCCAGAGGAGTATGATGCAGAAGCATCACCAGTAAAGCATGAGTGGAAGACAACTCAATGCACTAGCACACATTTTGAAGTGATAATTTTGAATTTAAGAAGGCATATCACGCAAATACGTTGAAAAAGATTGAAATTAAAGAACTTCTTAAATGTTTTGGAGCTCGACGATCACATGAGATCGATGGGGAATTTATTTTCTTTTAATGTGGTAGATTGCAGTACATATTCAAAGCATTTTCTCTTATCTATCTATCTCAAACATTTATTGTAATAAATCCTTAAGTAGTTGAAAGCTTTTATTTCGATAGGAGAACACTAAGGTAGTTAGAGGGAAAACTCTATGAGCCATGTTGTATAAATAAATGTACTGTTTCCCAAATGAGGCTGATGATGGTTATTGCTGAATTTTAGTTGAGAGCCGCTAAGAGTTGTAGAATTGCTTAAGAACATTGTATGATTCCATGTACATATCATTTGAATGAATATAATAGAGAAGCATTGTTCCAAATGTCTGGTGTTGTTGTTATTGTGTCTATCTGAATGAATGAATGGTAGAATTTCTGTAAATTTGCAATTCTCTGTTATTTCTTGTTCTTATGTTATGAATGCATTTACATGGTTGAATGTATGAATCTGTGAGATATTAGATAATTTTCAATTGTTTCTCTTCTACGAGCATGTGCAAGCAGTGCATAAGTGTCTGCAAGGTGTGCGTTGACATAGTCTATTTCGACTCAGAATCTCAAAAGAGGTAACATGAAAATTTTGTATGCAAGGAGTGCATAAGTGTCTGCAAGGTGTGCGTTGAAAAAGTCTGTTTTGACTCAGAAATTCAAGGGGGATAGATTGAAGGTGTGCGTAGGAATAAACGTGCTCAGAGCCATATTATTCAGGAGGAACAATTGAGTCGTGGAAGTACTATTGCAAGGAGTGCATAGTTGCCCAGCGAGATTCAATTTGGGGAAGTTTGTCATGAGGTGTGCGTAGGGTCGATACTTGACTAAGTATCGAAAGAGTCATTCTAACAAGTGTAGAGTGTTGAGGAGGAACAAGTCCAAGAGAGATAACTTGGAGCTTTGTATGCAAAGAGTGAATAATGTATGCAAGGAGTGTGTGACAGAGTCTTTCGAATCACAAGTCCAAGAGGAGTAACTTAAGAGTATTTGTAGAAGAGTGTGAATAATTGTTGCAAGGCATGCATAGTCGTCCAAAAAGAAGCTAAGTCATGGAGAAAACCCGTTGCAAGGTGTGCAAAGGGTAAGTTTCAACTAAGTGTCGAAGAAACTCTCTATCAAGTTAGAGGTTTCGAGAAATGAAAAGCTCAGAAGAGATAGCAGTGAGAATCATTCAATAGGGAGGAGTCCTTGAAGATTCTCCAAATTAATGAGCAAGATCCATCCAGGAGGGAGACAAATCGTTCCAGACTGTCAGATCTAGGTGATTTGCATGGATATCATTCGTGGAATTCCTTCAACACTTCTTGGATCGGAGGCACATAAGTGTTGTAAGAGTGAGGGGTTGCTAAATTCACGAAGTGATCCTAGTCGTTGTTTGCGAGGAGGATACATGGAGGAGAGTTCGGGAGATAGAGTTTGGAGAAATTGCATGGATTAAGGGAAATATTCGCGAAGTCATGAAGGCCAAAGTAGCGATGGACCGTCGGATCTGGGAGGACACACAACATAGATCTGTGTGTTTCGGCATAAGGTGTTTTTGGAAGGAAGCAAGGGTGGAGGAAAAAAACCTGTCGAAGCCCGAAGTTACGAAGAGAGCCAGCCCACGGTCACAACACGTCATCATATCAAAGAAGGATTCTAGCACGAGAGCTAGTACTCACAAATTGGTGTTTCCAGAAGTGCCAGAGAGTAGAGTTGTTGGTAATTTGAACCTGTAGGTAGCATCAAAGGGACCTATGTGTAAATTTTTTCAAGATCCATTGAAGGGTCGAGAAGTTGATTCGGCTTGAGTGTTTTGAAGATCCTTGACCAGGAGGTTGCATAATCCCTAGGAGGGAAGGGGGGCTGCATCAATTCTGTACATAGCTCTTGATATAAGTGTAGAGCTAGGGATGAGATCAATTGAGAAATCAATATCTCTTTTAGGAGGTAGGCTCGATACCTCTTATGGAAAGACATCCTTAAATTCTTGGAGTATTGGATAGTCTTCAAAATTTGATTCTTTGTTTTTATTGACTCCAATACATGAACTGCATATAACTGATAGCCTTTTCTGGCAATTATTTTTAGTTATAAGGCTGAAATATGTCTAATAGAGATGGTTCTCCAAGTTCCTTTCACTAAACATGGATTCCCTTCATCATCTATGCATTCAAAGGTCTTATTGTAGTAGTCCAACTTTACTTTATGTGTTTTCATCCAGTTCAGGCCAATTAATGCATCATACAAACCCAAAGGTAAAATGTTCAAATTCAATCTTATGAGCAGTCCATTCATTTCCACTGGACAATATTCTGTCAACTCACTGACCTTTCTCTTTACTCCTATTGTCAACATAACTAACTGAGATTTCTTTTGTTTTCTTTTATAAAGAATACATGTCTCAAAAATCTTAGGTGCAATGTAGCTATGACTAGATCCAAGGTCAATTATACTAGAAATAACTTTCTTAGCAATCTTACCATCAACTTCCACCACTGATGCTTGGTGGTCGGCTTGTTGATCCTCTAATGCAACATATATCTTTGGAATAGTCTTTTCTACATTATTCACTGTTGCAGATTATTTTATAGCATAGGTAGTCCTCTTAGTTTCTTTCCTGTGAGACTCCATTTAGTGATGAAATCCCAAATTAAATTTATTCTTAGGCTATAAAAACTTACCATCTGAAAGGAATGGAAAAATTTAGGGAGTTTCTTGTTTAAAGCATGATCCCAAGTTTCAATTTAAATCCATGATTGCAAAGTTAATTTAAGTTAGGGTGTTTTAGATTCCTCTAGGCACACTTCTCAAATTCTCATGGTGTTGCTCCATTTCCCTGGCAATTCACCTCTACATCACAGATTTTGCTCCACTAATAGAAAATGTCCATAGCCATGGTAGATATATTTTCATTCTCCAAATTAAATTGAACTTCCTTTCCCATCCTTCCTTCTAAATTTTACTTTATCAATTTGGTATATGAGGGAAGACATGACTCTTTCAAGAAGATGTGATGATATCTATTTTTTAGAATTGATGATCATGCTAGAGTGATAAATATATATGTTTAATTTTTTAACTCTAGAAGTTTGAATTTGTCCCCATGCACTAGGTCAACAAATATTTATGTCAGTGAATGGAACCCTTTAGAGAACTGATTCATTTATTGGCAACTTGAGTCTCAAAGTTTTTAGAGAATCAACTACCTAGAGAGTTCTACTTACACCATTATTTTGAGAATTTCATATAATATACCCAAGTTCTATTTTAATTTTTTCCTTCCTAGGTTATGTGATCCATAAATCCAGAACTTATATTATATCACACATGTCTCACTAGCACATATCCTTTGTGGAAATTAACTATGTTCTCTGGTCTCAAAGTTTTGTAGAGATATGTGTTCTTTGTATCACTCTAAGGCTTCCCTTCTAAGTGTAACCCACACACAAACAATTGACTAAATTGCAATTACCACCGATAATTAAAGTTATATTTCCTATGTTGTTAATCACTAAGTAGGCATACACCAACTGAATATGCTTCTTGTCTTCATGGATTGGATTTGTTTTATGTCTTCATAATGCCAAGGTGATTACCGATCAACTCTTTGTACATGATATCAATTGTGTTCTCTAATGTCTTTCTTCAATCTCTTATTACTGTTTGCACACATTATATTCTAGCACCTTTACTATGTTGGAATGCTGAGAGGGGGGGGGGGTGGGGGGGTGAATCAATATGAGCACTTTTTACCACTTTCAATCACAATATATATGAACTTCAACTTTATCAACAATATTCAATAGTTTATCACTTATGCATTCAATATATCATTGCATCATAAACAATATCATTCATCAATGCATAATAAACAACCACATATACACAACACACTAGAATTTACGTGGAAACCCAAATGGGAGAAAACCACAAAATGCTTTCTTATATATATCAAGAATACATTCATAGGAAGCAACAACTTCCAAATTCTCCAACACCAACTGGAAGGAGGCTCCAATCCCCTATTTATAGGCTCCAACCTGAAGGAAGCTACAACTCCCTGAATTCTCTAACTGCAACTGGAAGGAGGCTCCAACCCCCTAGTTTACAGGCTCCAACTTGAAGGAAGATCCAACCCCCTATGTTTTGTGGCTCCAACCAGAAGGAGGATACACCCCCTTGATTTACAGGCTCCAACTTGAAGGAAGCCTCAACTCCCTGTGTTCTCCTACACCAACCAGAAGGAGGCTACAACCCCCTTTCCTTGCCTCGTGCTGCCACCCTGAAATATAAGTGTAGACTAAACCTGTCACTACCACTGATATTGTCACTTCCACTGTCTCATCAACCTATAATCAACCTGTCATCCAACCTGACACTGTCATTGTCACATCAACCTGTAACTGTCACTCTCACATCAACCTGAAACTAATGATCAACCAATCATCCAACCTGTCACTGTTCTTGTCACTGTTACTGTCACTGTCACTGATATACCATCATCAACCAACTATAACTATATCTTCTCACATGGACACCAAAACCATCACCATACCATGTCCATCAACCATGTACCAAAACCTATACCATACCATGTACATTAACCATGTACATCAACCATGTCCATCAACCATGTACCATAACCTATACCATACCATGTACATCAACCATGTACCAGAACCTGTAGCATACCATGTACATCAACCATGTACTAGAACCTGTACCATACCATGTACATCAATATATACCATAAACCATGTACTATGAGACGTGCCTCGTCCATATACCATATCATCATCAACTCATGAACCATAACATCACCACTATCATCAATCATGTACCATAAGATATGCCAAGTGTAGGTACCATAACATCAATGATGAGAAACCAACCATATACCTCAATCATATACCAAAAACCAAATACAAAGGTACCATAACATCATTCAACCACGTATCCAAGATGTACCTCAAACCATGTGCCTCAAGTATGTTCCAACATCCATAAACCATGTACCAGGAGATACCATAAAGCATGTGCCATATCACTCATGATATGTCTCAATCATGCCATAGACCAAGTACATAGCATCAATGGTGTACCTCAACCAAGAACCAACATTACCAAGCATGCCTTAAGCATGTACCAAAACATCCAATGCATGTACCTCAAACATGAGCCATAACCTCATCAAGAAGTGCCTCAAACATACATCAATATCACCAAGCAATGTACCTCATACCTGTACCAATAATATGCCTCACACCATGCACATAATATGTTCCTCAAGCATGTGCCAATGTCTCAACAATATACCAAAGACATGCCTCAATCATGCACCGTAACATCACCAACATGTAACCCTCAAAACATGCATATAGACATACCTTTAAACCTGTAGTTGACCTGGTGCACAGTGTTATAGACATGCATACCTTCTTCAGCCTCAAAAACCTAGTACTAGCATTCTCCTACAGATTTTCCTTAGCTTCACGGGACCAAGACAAGTGTCATGCGGGGCCTCACATGACATGCACTAAGCAACTTGTGGGGGTGCCTCGTGGGATGCCAGTATTCTAACCCAAAGGGGTCAACCAAATTAGGGTTTATCAGAAAACCCTCGCACTCCTTTGCAATCTGAAACTTTCACCTTTTCTCTCCTTCACTACCTCAGATTCACCATCTTAGATTAGCCAATATATCACTTGCTCACTATAATATATTCAATAAAATTGTGTGTACAAATGAGAGACTTCTTGTTGTGTATTTATATTTTTCCAAGTGACTTATTTCCTTAACTTAAGGGCCGACCTATACTTTTTTTTTATAACCAATTTACCCTTTAATTAATGATTTGCAACTGTTTAGGGGCTTCTTAACCATTCTTCGAGGCTTCCAACTTCATGACCTCATAACTCCTCAACTGTGAGGAACCATGTGGCGTACCACCTATTGTTGGAAATGACATGACGAGTAATATCCATCTATGAGTGTGTTACCTACATTTACACTATCCTTCATGTCCTTATTCCTTCATGACCACACCTCTGGGGATTCTTGTATACTTCTTCAAATGCACCCATCACATATGTTGAAATCAATGACAATCACTTATGTTGACATCAATGACATCCAACTATTCAACACATCAATGACAACCAACTATCCAACATACCAGCACACATCCAATCTCAAATCCCAATGCTTTAACATTGTTTACCAAATAAGGAATCACCACAGATTGAGATGCATAACTTAGCACAAACTCATCTCAAATAATACATAAAAACTATAGTTTCTAAATACGAAAATAAGGTAGTGGAAGGTTTAATTATGTGCTTGGTCTACTCTATGGTATCCAATCCCTAATGTTGTCTACAACAAAATTATTAAAAAGCACTTTCTCACCACATTCCCACAACCAATGGGATATCATGAATCGACATCAATACAAGTATGCACATATCTAGAGGAGGACCATCAATCACCATTGGATAATTTACGAGCTACATAATATTCCTTCCTTCATCTCAACAAATTATGAGCTACATCATATTCTCAATAATGAGTATGGCTTTCTTTACAATGGAAGAGGGGTGATAGAGATTGCAATTATTGACTCATGGTGGTTTTCCAAATTACTTTTTCTATTTATGAATAACCCAACACTCTCTATTATAATAAAATATCAAAGAATATTATAATTATACAACAATCAAGGTAGACTACCCTTCAATTTGATTAAGGGAAAACATTCCAATACTCAAATAAGAATGCATATTTTCCATTCAATATCAACCATGACAATATGCCATTTAAAAAAACATTAACATATTGTATTTACCTACATGTGGCTATAGGAAATAATGTTGGATGAGGGTTCTCTTTGATGACATGGCTTCCAAGGAAGATAGAGAAATGTTTAGGCCAAACACTTTTCTTCCAAATCAATTCACCATAGTCAATTATCACATTGGGAGATCACTTATTCTACTAAGGAATCAATAACATATACATGAACAAGAAAACAACTTCCTCTATCAATGGATAAAATCCCAATGCTGCTATAAAATGATTCCATTTTCAACATCATGGTCAATGAATTGGAAAATGGATTCGGATTTTGATTACAAGGGGAAAAATAGAATTTTATCTAAACAATAACAAAAACCAACTTATGATAGTCGTGTATCTCAATTCTCACAACAAATGGATGGCCTGTATTTCTTGGCAGATAGGTTTCATTGATGTCATATGCCATAACGATTTGTCATATGTGTGTGTATAACATATCAATGGATATGTGAGCACATTGTCCCAAAGAATACTTAGATATAGTTATTAAAACAACAACCAAATATTAATTTAGAAGAGATTGTCATTCAATTAACCACCGAGGGTGGTGATTTCATTTTACTATGCATATTTTATCACATTTATCATAATGAACAATGAATTGAGCATGGATTTGAACTATGCACTCTTATAAAACAAGATCCAAAACAATAGACACAACAATCAATCACAATAAACATATGCAATTTACCTTAGAAACCCAAAACAAGAAAACTAGCTTTGAATGGTTGTTTAGTCTTTATTTCGACAATCTTAGGTTACAATTCAGGGTGCAAGCTCATAGCTCTCAAAGGCCAATAAATTTTTTACGTAGCCATGATTATATTCTTTTTCATCCTCTCCTCTCAACCAAATACCCTTTGTGATTCCAATTACAATAAATTATAGATAGAGATGGGGGCAATGGGAAGGTTGAGTTTCCTTATCCTTTCATTTCCCATTCCCTAGATTTTTCTCCTATTTCATTTTCTCTTTTCTCATTCAATTGTTTTTTCTTTTCATTTTCTTCATTCAATTTTTAAAGCTTGCATTGTCTTTTATTCTTCTTCAACCCTCATTAATTGTCAAATTGCTTGTGGGTATTGAGTCTTGCAACCATTCATTTTTGTTTGGATCCATTTCAAATCACACCTCCCCATTGAGAGGATTTCGATTTCCAAAAGATTCTAGAAAACCAATCTCCAGATTAGTGTGCCTCATGTCTGCTTCTCTAGAACATGGCTCTTAACTCTATCTCTTGGCTACAAATTTGACTCTGGCTCTAGGTCTCACTCATGGATCTAGTTGTTATCACTTATAAATTGCTCACTTGTGACATTTCCACAAGTATTACAGAAATATACCATTACTAGCATGTTTAGCCTCCATTTCACCCTACTTTCACCATTATTTGACCATTGGAAGTCGTTGAGTCAAACTTAGATTTAGACCAAAAAGGGGTAGCGTAGATATTACCCCTAAAAGTTACACTGCCAATGTAGATAGTACCTCCAAAAGTTGTATATCTTTGCCAAATAACCAATTTTGATTGTTTTTGGCCCAAATTTGCCAAAAAGGGGAGTTAGTTATATGTGGACCACTTTAAACCCTAATTGTTATTCTTATCCTTGATTTGGGCATCTTTAAAAACTATTTTGAAGACCATGTAAAGGGGGTTTAATCATTGTTTTCCCTTAAATAAATGCTTGACTATTTACAGGACTTCGAAGCAAATCCATCAGAGTTATCTCATCTTTGCATACTAAACCATTAGTAAAAAAAAAATACCACTTAGGACCCCTCTTTGTACTTGCCAATATGGTTTCCAATGCAAATTTAGTTGCATTATTTGAAGGAAAGCTTATATTTTAGATTTATGAATTTGCATGCAACATTTTTCATTTTTCAAAAAGAAAATTCAGCACTTAGTACTTTTGATTAGGTTGCCTGCATAAGTAGGAATTTATTTCAAGTACTTTCTTTTCAAATTTGTTTATTTTTATCATTTATTTTTAATTTAACAATTTACTTTCAACATTTAACCAGTTGCAAAACCACATTAATAGCACCAAAGAAACCAAAAATTAGAAGTTTACTTTAGGACACCATTTCTCCTCCCAAGATATAGTCTCATAGGATGAAATGCCTTCGACTTGAATTTCTGATAAGGCCTGCTTTCGTCTCCACTCGATGAAGCAGGGTACCTCGCCCCAACCAATCTAGTGATTCTAGATCTTATGAGTCAGAAACCCCATCCCAGTTGAGAGGTACTCGTGCAACCAGTTCCAACCCTTTACCTCCTTCATTAGGTGAGCATCCCAGACCTGAACCAGTTGATCAATGAAGATTACCTTCACCAGGTTGTGCAAGAACAACACCTAAAGTAGTACTAGAAGAATCAATGTGAACATGGAATTGAACCTGCCAATTAGTATATATCAGAATAGGAGCACTACTTAACTTCTCTTTCAGAATGTTAAAATCCCAATCAAATATAGGGTTCTAGCGCAAAATTTCATCTTTCTTCAACAACTTCTCCAGCGGGGGCAGTTATACTTGCATAATTCTTAATGAAACTGCGATAATATCTAGTATGAACCAGAGTGGATCACAACTGCTTGGAAGTTGTATGGGGAGGCATATTAAGAATAACAACAACCTTTGCAGGATCAACTATAATCCCCTCTCTGCAAAAAATATGGCCTAGCAAATTTATGAAAGGCACACAAAAAATACTTTCTTCAAATTTAATGAAATTGTAACTTTATACAATGATAAAACACTAACCGAAGTAAGCCTATGTGTTACTTCAACAAGTTGTACACATTCCAGTCATCCATGTAAACTTCTAGAAACTTATGGGTAAAGTCTCGAAAGGTAGCAATAACTATTCTGGAAAAGACAGTATAATCCCCTCCGGGTCCTTAGGATCTTCAAGGTATTTGTTAATCTTGTTGCAAGCCATAGGTATCATTGCAAGTGATAGATAAAAATTAAATGAAGCAGATATTCATGCTTAGGGGAATACTTAGGCTTGAATTCTTTTGTAAATAACATTTTCTTGATTTGTTGCAGTACTACTGTAATTTCTAAGGACTTACCAGAAAAGGAGAAATCATGACAAAAATTATCTTGTAGTACCTTCCAATAGGCAGTTTATCTCCTGGTCTCCTCATGCACATACCATGATTTCAAAACTATTCCTAGAGAGTGGGAGAAATGATGTACCCATAAATGAGATGGTAGTTGCGTAGCCTCCCATACCTTAAGACAATACTCAATATGCTCAACTAGATCAAATAAACCATCATATATCTCCAAAGTTAATATCTGAATCTTCATCTTCAGATCTTCACTTGATTGGTTGACTTATTATGGAGGAAGGACGCGGTATTATATGACAAGCTTAGCGTCATTCCAAGAAGAAAGATTTCCTTTATGGCTATCCCACCATCTAGTCGGGGAAGATCTCAAAGCCATTTCAAGTGCTGAAATTCTTTGTTTTGACGCAACCTTATCCTCCCTATCAATGTGGAAACTGTGTAGATATGAAGTCCCATCATATGTTGGGCAATCACCTTTTTAGCCCCAATCAACCTTACTGAGCAAATAGTTGCACAAAATCTTGAAAATCTCATATTTCCCTTGCTGCTAATTATTAAAATTTGCTTCAGAATCCTCGTCCACAGACTAAACACTCTGTAAACTCATGATCCATCTGCAATGGGGTTAATATAATCCACTAATTTTTCTGCAGTCATATTATATAATTGATCAAGGACATCTTACTCCATATTATCATCCACAGGTTCAGTATATCGTGGGCCGTGGTATGGATCTAAAGGATGAGTGACCTTCATACCATTAGACTCAAAAGTCATAGTTTCCTTTTAAGATCAATGACAACATAGTTTTCATAAGCCTAGTCAATGCCTAAAAAATACAAATATGGATCCTTCTCCCCCATTATTTCAATAACCTCAAAATCAATTGTTGTTTTGACACCAACCAAGTGTACTTATACATTATGTAACCTTCCTAGTGGAAAAATGTAGTATTGATTTTCCATCCTTAGCTGAATATGATAACATACTAGCTTGGGTTTCCCCATTGCCTCCCAAGACTCCTTGATTTCATACTCATCTGGTTGTGAATTTAATCTAAATTCCCTTCTAGTTGTCCTCTTTCTTCTTTGTACCCTAATTTATTTCCTTTCTAGAAGGTTAGCAACAATAGACTTTTCTAGATTTCCTCCAACTCCCAAGGCCACTTTAATTGTATTCTATAACTTCTCAGTAAGTTTCTCATCATCTAATATATCATAAAATAACTGAAACCAAAGATCAACAAACTTTTGTGACTTACCTTAAGACCCCAACTAAGTAGATGATTCTCTGGCTATCCTTGGCTGATGAGGGGTCAACTTGAAACCCATTTCCACAACTTCAAGTGTTGAAGGAACAAACATATATTTGAACATCTCTTCTGCATTTTTGAAGAATTCCTTTTGTTGTGCTGGATCATATTTGGTATTATCTGGCATAGCCTTCTAAATATTGTTTTGATGTGGACTCTCTGCATCAACACCATTCTTCTCTCCTCCCCTAGTGAAAATATTAATAGTAGATGTACTTCCTTCAGCTACAGTTCTTGGTTCATAATTAATCAAATTGGCTCCTCTTTGTTTGGCATGATCTTCCCATTTTAGCAATCAAATCAGGGCAGTCTTCAGTAGCGTGAGTATTATTCCTATAGTGTGAACACTAGGGTCTTCTTGGAACTGGACAATATCTCGCAAGATGCCCTTTCTCATCGCAATAGTAACAATAAATTGGTCCTCTTCTACTAGTTCGTCCACCTCTTTGAAACCCTCCAAATCCTTGAGGTCCTTCATTCACCCTAAATGCACATCAATCCAATCTATCTGCAAGTGCATCTAGGGCATGCCATTGATTAATATTATGATCAGGAGAACCACATAACTCACAATACAATGTATTTAGAGTAGGTGTATATTTATGCAGAATGGGGCAATGTCATGGAGAATTCTTGTGATTTCTAAATATCTCGTAGTATTCATTAGTCTATACATCTTAGTTATTTGGGAAAGCATGATATTGAATAAGCCCATGAAATGGTGTTGTAGCATAAAAATGCACAACTCCTTTTGATGGGCCCACTTTTGGAGGTGCCATTGGATTACTAGAGGGGCATGCACCTCTCAGTCTCAGACATTTGGTCACCCCTGAGTTGGGGATAAAAATCCACTAGGGAAAAGGAATCCTAAGCCAGGATAAGTTTTATATACAAACAAACGCTCAGCCTAAGGTGCCAACTATGGCAGATACCCTATATTATCTCATTCCCCACATGCCTATTCCACCCCAAAAAGTGTGCCCCTTCTCTACTCAACAATCCTTCGACAACCCCACTTCCCTTTCGGGGCTTCAACAACAAGCTAAACAGGAAGTCTCAGATCCCTGTAGCTACAACTTGGCTCCTTGGGAATATAATTCCAAGCATTTCTCTCACTTGGAGAGAATACTCATGGGCTTGGCAACCCACTTCTTCAATAACACACATGCTTGACAAATCGCTTCTTCAATAACACATGGCCTAAAAAACCACTTCTTTAGCCCAAATTACTAGGTCATTGGCTAGAAACATCTCCCAGGTACAAGTATGTAGAAGGCAACAAAGTATGGATGGTGGAATGATGAGGGAATCCCCCCCATTACATTATATCCACAAATTATATATGCATGTGCCATATGTGACACTTGGCACATAAGGGACTAACTTTGTCCCCCTTTATGTAATTTGTTCCCTTTCTTTGGAAACTTAGGAAATCATAACATAATGTTATATGACTTTAGGACTTATGAATAATACTATTTTATTCCTAGGGCTAAGTCCCTTGACTTAGCCCCTTAACCTTAGACTCTTAGCTCCCCCTTTCCCTTTCTAGTGGATTTTATCCCCCCCATACTCTTTTGTCGGGTCGATCTGCAACAACGATGTAATTTTATTAATATTTGAGTGTAATTAAATTTTACAATAATAGGCTCACTAGCCTTTTATCATCTAGGATCTTTGGCCTAATAATCACATAGGCACTCTGTCCTATAATGTCCTATCTCACTAGCCTATAAAACATATGTACAATTATAACTAGGGATCAACCTAGGGGTATTACATTCCCCTCCCCCTTATTTATGAATTGTCCTCGGTGCATTATATCCAATGTACAATCCCAATTCTTCAAAAATCTCCGTGTCTTTACTTTTGAAGCTTGTTATCCTTCTGGTGCTCTTCTTTTCAAGCACCAAATTCGTGTCTTCATACTTAAGCTGGAAGTCCTTTGCTCTATTCCATAGAGTTGCTTCATGCAAGAATTCAGCCCACCATAACATTCTTGACCAGCATCTTCCTTACTGCACTCACCCTTCTAGGCTCAGGCATCCTTTGACTACTACACAATCCTTCAAAAATCCATCTTTCCAAGGATTTCACACACAAGGAGAGCGCCAATTTATCTCCAAACTCTCACTAAGGATCTGTATTTTTGGCAAGCATAGGACTTCAATGTACAAACAATATCCTTTCTTCCAAAGCATTCCAACTTCAGTACCCATCATCTCATATGTATCACACATATACAGTCAACATGAGATAATATCATAACAATTTCATTTAGAAATTTAAAATTATTTCATGAGGAAATTCAAATTTTCCCCATGTATGAGATTCCATCTCATAATTTCTTAGGTGTTGCAGCAATAGGATGCAATCTTTCTTAGGGATTTACAACACCATATTAGAGACCACTTTTCCTTGCAATACTTCCATCATGCATTCATCCAAAAATATCATTAAGATTTCCTGTGAAATGTACTTTTATTGCAATACCTACAAAATCTCATAAGGTGATATGAAAATTGCATGCACCTAACAATTTAATCACGTCAATCCATTCATCAAGCAAGATGGAATTTTCATTCCCTGCACATGTATTTTCAGAAATTATGCTTTTCCTTCTCTAGCCATTAGTACTATGTTTCCTTGACAAAGATTTTCTTGTAGTCCATTTCCAGGTGACTACTTTAACTTGGAACTCTCCTTTTGCAATATCTAACAACTTCTGAAATGCTCTCAACTCCAGGAGTCAATAATAATTGTAGCATTTCAGTTGTTAGCATAATCATTTCTATTAAATATTATATATGTATATATGCACCAAAATGCATTCAACAAATGCATTCAAGCATAAACAACTCTATCATGTATGAGTGCAACTCTACCACTTAAACACTATGCATGAGTGCAACTCTCTATGCATATCTATTCAATGCACCCTTACATTGATTTCATAATGCCATTTATCTAAGTCATGTATCCCACCATGGTGAATTGGAAAGTATGTCCAATGCCTCGCCACATCCTCTATACGCTTCCTATTGCCTGATCAACTATTTGGATGCCTTCCTTTTCGACCTGAACACTACACCAAGAATATAATTATGTGGTGTTCATTAGTGTTAGAAAAAAGGTTGCAGTCCAAACATAGGAATTTCATTGGATATTTGTGTGGCACATAGCCTTGCCATAACCAACCATGCCATGGTCTCATACATGACTAGATTTTTTGGAATTCATTATTCCTATAACATGATCTACCCTTATATTTCTTTGGTTATTAACCCATAACCAACAAATTCATGACATGCAATTATATCACATGTATGCATTCAAAAGATAACAATTTTTATAGTTATTGCATGCTTTCAACATTTGCCACACCTAGTGGTATCTTATTTCCATTAATGCAATCAAATTATACAATAACTTAATTTTATAAAATAAATTCTGGCTAATGGAATTCTTACCTAAATTCCCTTCAACAATTATGAAACATAAATTCATAAAATTCATACCTGCATATCTTCCTTTAAATAAATTTGATGCTACATGATTAGTTAGTAATAGAAGGAGTTCCCATGCCTCCTTCACCAACCTCTTATGCAACATTTTCATCTTTTTGTTGCTTCCTTCCATATGCAACAACATCATCAACAACACTTGCAGCCATGCAATAAATTTCCTCTTTCTTGGCACAACAACCATCATTAGCAACATCATATTCTTATATACTCCTAGTCTTTAACATGCTTTTCATTGCATATGTAATCTAACTTCCGGTGTTATGTATGGTTGTCCAACATGCCATATCAAATTTGTTGCTACAACAATTGCAACAACTTCTGTCGTCATTCACAAATCTCTTTGTTGTTCTTGGATATCCTCAATTTCCCTGAATTTTTGCATCCCATTTGTGCGCACACTGTAATCACTGCACCTAATTGTTTCTATCATGAGCACTCTTCTATCCCAACCATTCTTGGCCACTTTTACATTTTCATCAAGATATTATCTTGATATTAATCTTCAACCTTACTCTATTTCTTGGATCCATCTGTCCCAACAAATAAATGACCAATTTGTATTTCCAATCATGTTGTTTATAGCATTTGGATTTTTAAAATCCATTTACGTTTCAGAACTATATTGCTTCATCCTTTCCTTGATTGAACACTTTAGTATGTGTGGTTTCTTGTACATTTATTTCTCTTTTCTTAGCCACCCAACCTCAAACTTGACTCACGTGGTCAATTCCAAGCATGTTGCAATGCTTCCAAATGTCTTCTCTTCCAGCTTCAAAGAGATTAACGAGAAGTAGCTAGCACTAATTTTAATTGCCATCATAATTTTAGTGATACTTCCAACCTCCTGGAATGTCCCTCATGGCTCTTTTTCACTTGATATGGATTCTTTCAGGTACCCTCTCTTCTGCATACCAAGTCAACATAGATCTATTTTTTTCCTCATGTTTCTTATTGTTTTCCCTTCAAAAATCATCTCCATGTTTGACTCCTTTTGGATTGACATCCCAATCTACCTTGAGCATGTTCTCAACACTGTTGAACTACACCCAATGTTCCCTACATGCATTCTCAACCTTATTTTTATTGTTGTCCTAGTTCTTTGAGTGTTGTAATAGAATCAAATAATTTGGCACCCACCTAGTGGTACCTTTTCTTACTTTTACCAATTGTTCATGGAATTTATCCACTTCTCGGATTTACTTAATTTATGGAATTCCTCTCCCGGAAATCTGATTGCATCCTTCTAAAACCAATCTCCACATAATGCATTGCCTATGCATTTGTCGACACTTATTTAGTATGCACAAAAATGCATTACTTCACCCCTGAACTTATGTCATACAACCATGTTTCCACTGCACTACTTTGATAACAATTATGGAGGTGCTATCTCCAAAACTGTAGGACTAATCCTTGGAAATGTTACATCTTATTTCCATGTATACACTCTATATTTATTAATCATAATACTAGCATCTTGACATATAAATCCTTTTAGAATATCTCTTCCCACACCTTATCCATACATTGACACCCTTTATAGTGAATGGATCTTCAATACTTCATCCAACAAATACTTCACCCGTGCCCTAATTCCACTGAATTTTCTTATTAGCATAAGTGGATTTATTGTAGTAGATTCCCAAGACTTTATGGATGCACTTAGACTCATACCTTAACATTCTTCAGTCTTGGCCTATGATCATCTTGTGAGATATTCTTCACATAACATTATGTCCTCAAGTTATTTTGCTCATTCTTGATACCAGGTCCAAACTCTTTCATATTCGATAAATCATCCTTCCATATTCCCATGCTTTCCATCTCCAGATGAACCTATGGTACATGTATTATCATGTATTGTAGATGGAATTCCTACCTAGCCTCCACATATGAAATGCACAATTGTCATCTGGAATTCTTTCCCCAACAATAATTTTACCAGGGTCTTCCATGTTGCTTATTGAACCCAATATCTGATCCAACAACTTCTTAAAGAAACCAAATGTATAATGAAGAATTGTCTTTGTCCTTCTTTCTTCTATATGTAGACATCTGTACACATCTCTAGCACTTTCTCTGTTTTAATTGTAACCATAACATCTGAAAACATGCATACAACAACATTTGTTAGCTAAAACCACAATATACAATTCTGGTAGCATATGCACAATTTTTCCCCTATATGGTCACAAGGAAACTTCTTTATGACTTCGTGTGAATTTTGTTGCTCATCTTACAATTTTGGGTGATTACATGCACTCCTTTATCCAATACCTTTCCAGTGAATGCTTTCTTTCTCAATATGAGTTTTGAGCAGAAAGTTATAGTCATTTTATTATTACCCAAAAACTCCTTCAACCAGGTGCAAATTTTAATTGTTCTTATGCATCCTTGCACCTGCTCCTTTAGCAAATTTATAGGAGCTCAAATGGGTTCCTTCATTGCCATATGTTGTACATTTTGGCCAATTTTCATCCTCATCTAAGCTCCAAGTTTCTAGATACAACCTGCTAAAATTTCAGGCCAATTAATATTTTTGGCCCTAAGTACAACATGTACATTCTATTCCCTCCTATACATTTGGTTGTGCCCAGATTTTGGTTTTAATTCCATGGATGTCTTCTATGGCTCAATATATTTCCATATACTACTCATGTGCCCCAATATGATTTCAGAGAAGGAAGTTATGGACCTCAGAAGTTAACTAGGTCTTAAAATTTACCCTCCACTGTTTGGCATGTAACTCCCTCATATTGAATCTGTTTGACAAATGGTTTACACCGTTAGAAATATCTATCTGAGATATTTAATTTGAGCTACAAAGGAACAATGTACCTCGATACACTGTTTTCATGTGGTTTTCGAGTAGCTAAAAACACTGTTTAAGGCCTAAAAAATGCCCTGCAAAAACATGACCTGGAAAACATCAAAACTTTCCAATAATTTTTAATAAATTTAGCCACATTTTTGGGATTGGGAAGTTGATGTGGCACCCAAGTCCACTTGGAATATCAAGGTGGTGCCATGTCAAATCCCTGGTCACCCAGTTATGTCCCGTTGGCCTCTACCTTCTTCTTCCTTTTCCTTTATCTCCTTCACTAGCGCGAACATGTTAATTTTCAGGCCCCATAGGTCCTTGACTTCCATGTGGTGCCTTTATATTGGGTTACAGGGATGGGCGGGCCCCATCCTGCACCCATTCTCCATGCATGTATGAATTTTCATGCCCTCTAATCTAAAGATGAAGGTTTGGAAGGTGTCGACAGGGATTGACACATAGGGGAGGGGCCACAAAATCAACCACGGTTAAGACTATGTTGACATGTCGCACATACATGCATTAGGGCCTCCCCACCTTGGGTTAGCCTAACCACACCGGACTGCTCCCCCCCCCGCAATAGGGTTCCGCGGGTCCGACTCATGGTTCTGCCAGGTGGGTAGGCTTTGCCACTCTAACTCCACTTCGACCACCACCACTTCTATTTTTTCCATTGTGTACCTGTCATCATGACCCTGGCACTGTGGTATTTTACATCACCACTCTTCCACATCATTTGACACATGGCCTCCACGTCACGCTGATATCATCGTATGAAGAATTTCCCAATTTTTCCAAATTTTGCATTTTTCCCAAAATGCTCAATAACATATAATTTTTGTAAATTCATTTTACAGGTCACCATTAAACTCAATGATTAATATTCGTATAGCGAATTTTGGGACCCTTAACAATCAATACGACCCTAACACCTATAATTCGACTCATGTACATCAAATTTCTTATGAATTCCTCTATGGAAATTGTTGCTTTTCCCCAATTTCACGTAATTTCACCATGACATTCTGCAACTTCCAAAATTTCGACCAATTCATGCCAATAATTGCTAATTCAACCACTGCAGCAATCAAGTGATCGCGTGCACCATTGGTCGATATTCCTCGATATGAATCTCATTCAAATTTATTCACGAATTGGGGAAATTATTTAATCAATTTCGCCCAGTCTTCCATGGCTTTACTGTAACTTCAAATTTGACCAATTACAGATTTGAATTTGTTGTGAGAAGGATTATAAATAGGGAATACCTAATCCCTAGACCAAATTTCTCAAATTCTCCATGAATTTAACAACAAAAACTGGGGCTTTTCCCAATTTCACCCAATTGCTTCTGATTTCGCCATGGATGCATTATAAACTCTAAATTCGACCATCTATAGACTCGAATTTGTTCATTCTATAATTAAAATTTGGAGATTTCCAATCCTTGGCTAAATTCTCTCAAATTGCTCATGAAATTTCCCCAATTTCACTATAGTAATTTCAACAAACAAATTGCAGACATCCCTTTCCGACATTCCGTCAAACAATTTGCTTGCATAGTCTGCAACTTCAGTTTTGCACCCTATTAATTGGCCCATCCAGGCTTAGTGTTGAAAATTGGAGCTATGATACCACTTTGTAACATCCCCATTACTCAACAAAATTTCTCTAATACCATTTAATTTCTCTACATACAAATAGAAATGGTTTCTAACAACATATAATGTCAACATAATTATAACAGAGAAACCACAACATATTTAAATCAATTATAAACATAGTAGCAATAGAAATGAATAAATTACACAAAGTAAATAACATGTAAATATAATTTCAATAGACATAAAAAAATAATACTCATTAGAAGAACACATATTTTTTTTTTTGTAAAAACACCAACTGCATGCAGATTTTCCACGTTCCTCCCAACCTTAGACCATGTTGCTCATAAGTTCAACAATAGGTCACCCCTGAGCTAGGGCTAAAACTCCACTAGGGAAAAGGAATCCTAAGGAAGGCTAAGGTCTGTTTGCAGCCAAATGCTCAGACTAAGGTTCCAACTATGGCAGACAACCTATAGTCTCTCATTCCCCACATGCCTATCCCTCCCTAGGAAGTGTGCCCCTTCTTCGCTCACAGTACTTTGGCTGCCCCACTTCACTTTCGAGGCTTCAACAATAGGATCGACGGGAAGTCTCAGATCCCTATAGTTGCGGCTTGGCTCCTTGGGAATACAATTCCTAGCAGTTATCTCACCTGGAGAGAATACTCACATGCCCGATAACTCGCTTCTTCAATAACACACGGGCCCGACAACTCGCTTCTTCAATAACACATAAGCCTGAAAACCCACTTCTTCAACTCAAATTACCAAGTCACTAGTCAGAAACATCTCCCACGTACATGTATGTACAAGGAAACAAGGTACAGATGGTGGAATGATGAATGAATCCCCCCCCATTACATTATATCCAAAAATTATATATGCATGTGCCATAGGTGACACTTGGCACATAAGAGACTAACTTTGTCCCCGTTTATGTAATTCATTCCCTTTCTTTGGAAACTTAGGAAATCATAAAATAATGTTTTATGAATTTAGGACTTAGGAATAACACTATTTTATTCCTAGGCCTAAGTCCCTTGACTTAGCCCCTTAACCTTAGACTCCTAGCCCCCCCTTTCCCTTTCTAGTGGAGTTTATCCCCCCAATACTCTTTTGTTGGGTCCGTCCGCAACAATGATGTACTTTTATTGATATATGAGTGTAACTACATTTTACAATAATAGGCTCACTATCCTTTTAGAATATATGTTCTTCGGCCTAATAATTACATAGGCACTCTGGCCTATACTATCCTAGCTCAGCAACCTATAAAACATATGTACAATTGTAACTAGGGATCAACCTAGGGGTATTACAATATGAATCTATAGTTGTGTGAGACCTGCATCTTCATGAGGTCTCATGACTCTTAAGCTCCCTGGATATCCTTCCATAGCTTCAATCTTCATGGCTTGCTCGAGCGCCTCTTTTAGAGTAGTTATGCTATGTTGTGTCAGAGGGATGTAGGTCAAAGTTAGTAACCCTTGAATGAACCATTCCCTTTGATAATATTCATGAATAGGGTTCTATAGCTTCCATATTGCATCTTTAAACCTTTGATTGTATTCCCATGCGGACTCACCATCTATCTGCTTTATTTCCCGCAACTCGAAAAGTGTTTGTTTCTCTAATTTTGATAACCAGAACTCTGCAATAGACCTTTGCCTAAATTGAACCAAACTGAAGGCTTGAACTTGAATCCATGGTTCAATAGTTTTCATGTATCATTTGGGAGCTTGACCTCTCAAAGCGGTCTGAAACTCAACCATCTTATTCGCATTCGGAGTCCCTCAAGACCTCTAGTTGGCCTCACATAGAAACTAGTGTTGCTTAACATCCTCATCCCCCTTTCCACAAAACTCGGGGTATCGGGTAAGGGATCCTGCAGTTTTTGTTGCCATTGATGGACTTGTAGACCCTACTAAAATGAACCCATGAGATCCTGGTTGTGATATGATGGTATAATTCACCACACTTCCACTAATACTACCCAATAAACTTGGAGAACTCAAAGAAATAAGAATAACAGAAGTTGTAGAAGGATTTACTGTAGAAATTAGCATAATTGTTGATGACGATGGGGTAATAGGTGATTCAAGTATGGTTTTTTAACCTCTGGAACAAAATTTTTTGATCTAGGGGGTCTCATTCTCTTGCAATGTTGCATTTATTTCCACATGCAAACCGATATCTTTTGGAGTTACAGGTTTTGATTCTCCCGCAACTCCCTCTAAGGTCCGGGTTGAATATTCTTCATCAGTGATGGCATCTACACTTACTCCTTCATCTACCTCCTATGAACACTCTTCCTCTTGTCTACTACCTCTGGAATATTTGCCTCTCGCACCCCTTCTTTCTTTTAAACATTAACTGGCCAGTCTTCCTCGTCTCTACAACTTCCACAACTCTTCAAGCTTTTCTCTATCACCATTGTCTGATCTGATCTCCTTTCACAACTGATCGGTCTGCTGCGTCTTCGTCTTTGTATGGTTCCTCCACCATTTTTCAACAATGGACGGCCTCCTCAGAGCTCGTTCGTCTCTTGCACTCTTCTCTTGATGGCCCCCCATATCTCTAAGAAAACTTCTCAGTATATTAACTCATGAAACCTCCCAGAAATCACCTTCCCCCGAGCACAGGGATTTAAGCTTCCATGTTACTTAAAGGAACATGGAACACGACAGGAAGCAAGTGGGTAGATGAAAGGAAGTACTTAACAACTGCAAGTGTAGAGGTGATAGTAAGGTAGAGAGGCTAAGTAGCAGGCCGAAAACTCATGACGAGTTAAGGGGTGTGGAGATGGTGATTACCAAGGGAGGATCACTGACCCCTAGGACAAGTATGGGACCAAGAGTGTCCAGATACAACACAAGCAAGGACAGGAGCAAGGACCGGGGAAGAGATAGTAACATAATGGTCCGCTCGGCCTTACCAGCCAATAAAGAAGGTCAATCTCACCACCTCAAGCTAAAATTAGTAGGAGGTATAGGCCCTCAGAAGAGGGATCGTTATAAGAAGAAGTGTTGCAGACAAGGCCACAACTAGAAGGTGTTAGCCAGTAGTGAAAATTATAGTCTCAAGAGCAGGCTAGTTAGGGAGAGATGCAGAGTGAGGCACCGAGAGAAAGAGAAAAGTAGAGAATCGAGTAGGCATAGAGACATGACGTGCTTGAAACATACCTAAAGAAAGAGAAGCCCCTCGGGGAAGTATATCTCGGAAAGCTCGAGGTGCTTGATTGGAATTGAGTAGGTTGTGAGAGAGGTAGAGAACACATTCCATACGATGGTATCATTGAAAGGGAAGGCAAAAATCAATAAGTGAGGAATAAATCAAGGATGAGCGGAGCGGTAAAGAGTGGGGGGAGGTTGTGCAAGAGATAGACTAGATAACAGATCTGGGGGCTAATCGTCCCAGGGAGACGCTCTACCATAGAACAATGGAGACAGAATGGTTTACCAAAATGTTGATAGGGAAAGTAAAATCTGATCAGGAGGAGGCATGCCAGGAATACCACTGAGAGATTAAAACTATGATGGACAAAATTCATCGTCGTATCAGTGGGCTGGAAACTATTGTCAAGCTGTTAGTGGAGGTTGAAAAGTACCATAAAAGAAAACAAGAGCAGTTGGCTGAGAAATTCCATCTATACTTGAGATACATCCATCATATGGACATAACACATGCGGATAGCCAAGGAGGACCGACCCAGATTAGAAGAACCATAATTGTCTCCCCAAAGGAGGAAAACAAAGTCCAAGTGGGTGGGGTCAAGGACCACTCCTAGGTGCTCTAGTGACTTTTAGTATTCTGTTTGTAATGTATTTTTTCTTTAATGGCAGTCATGCCTAGGAAGTAGTAGGGTGTATTATAAATTGTGGCATGCTTTGGTAGTATCAGTTGAGCGGTTAGTTAGCTCTATATTTTTTGTCTATGCTTCTCATACTTTAAAAAGGGAGGTCTCGTCTGGCTTCCAATTTTGGCAGACTAGTTACCTCTAGGATTTTTATTAAAAACCAACAGTAAGGGTCCCTTCATCTGGTTTCCTTTAGGCAGGCCGGGATCCCCTTTTTGTATCATATTTTCTACAGTAATATAGCGTTCTACTCTGATTTACAAAAAAAAAAGTATTAAAAAAAAACGAAACAAATTCATTCACCTTTAAAAAAAAAAAATTAATTTTTTTTTTACAAAATAATGGGTGTTCTTATTAACTTAATAACATGAGAGTTTTTGTGAGAATATTAGTAATGTATTTATATTAACATATAAATAACAATTTAAACTTGATATCAAGTGGAAATGTTTAAAGCCCGCAGGGGCGTAGACCGACTGACAAGTGTCGTGTTAATGAAGGAAATATGTAAAGGAGGTCTCACGTTCGATTCTCACCCCAACTTACCCATGCTCCATGCTTGCGGGTGATGTGGACACACTTGGAAGTTATAGTGGTAGCAGACGGGAATCGATCCCGTGTCATGCGAGTACAAGAACCGTCTAAGTTGTCTATTCCGCCAGTTAGCAAAAAAAATAAAAATTGAAAGGTTTAAATATCTTTTTTTATGTTAAAATGAGTTTGATATTTTTTATAAAAATTATAAGATAATGAATTTTAATTATTATTAAATAGTCGTAAAATATAAATATTTCTATATATTAAAATGAAGTATTATATTGAGTTTGGATTCAAATCCCATAATATATTAAATATAAATTCAAATACAAATTCATAATAAATTTTGAGTTGATGGAAGGGATTTTTATCATTATTAAGTTGAAATAAGATGCAAACCTCTTTACTCATATTAAAGTGGGTTATTGTACCATATCAATGCAAAGTTTAATTTTATAAATCATTAAATTTATTAAAATTTACCATTTAAAAATAATATACATAATTCATTAAATAGATATAGTGTATGGAAAATACAAGGATATGCTAAGTAAGATTAAAAAATAAGGTGCATAATAAATTAGGTCCACTCAGGTTAAGGGAATGAGTATAATATAAGTAAAATTAGTGCTTGTGTTAGTAATGAGTAAGGATGTTGGGTCAAAGATGGTTGATTAAAGCAATTACAAAGGAATTAATACAAATGATTGGGCTATTTAATGATGTTCAAAGTAGGATAGAATGGTAGATGAAATGTAATAGAAGGCGGGTTAAGTATGGAGTTAGAATTGAGTACAAGGTGGATTGGTAATGCATGAACTAACAATATGATGTAGTATATTCCATAACAAAATGGTAATAGTCTCTTAAGCATAGTGACGTGTTCTACGTAGTAAATTGGATATATTCTATAAAAGTAAGGAAGAATAATTGGAGTCATAAATAAAAGGTTTATGAGATAATGAGATGATAATATGATAAGTTTACCAGTAAAATAAAGTATTCGCTAAGTTAAGAAATAATGATGTGCATAAAAATAAATAAAAATTGGCAGTGAATGTGATGGTGGATGGAAATGTGTAAAAGGAATGCTAAATAAGACAATACAATATAAGGAGTGTTAATGAACTATAGAAAATATGTTATGGTTTCATAATATAACGAAAGCCTAAGTGATACCATAAGGGCGCCAGGGGCCTATGTTGTGAAAAAAAAAGAAAAAAAAAATTGAGTTCAGAACGGTAATGAAAATTTCATGATGATATTTGAGTGAATTGCTAATTGTTGATGTGATATTAACCCAACTTGTGCTTATTTATGCATTGATTTGTTAAGTCAATTTAAGTTCATTATTAAGGAATAATGGCAGTTAGTGCAAGTAACTAAAAGAATTACTATCCACCACCAGTTTGTATGAAGGCGGCATTAAAGTTAAATCCAAAATTCTGTTAGAAGAAATGTGTTCTCAACATAACATTTATGATGTTCACTTAAAGGGAAATTTCCCTAACACTATATAGAAACCAATTTAAAAGTTGAATGATAAATGATGAATGTTCATCCCACTACTAGACTTCTTTCGTAGTAAGGGGAAGGAACTTGAAAATTGCTAGTGATGCAACCAGAAAGGGCTAGTGGCCAAAGTCGGTAAGTATCATGTAGGTATAAAGGATAAGGTTGAGATGTATGAAGAGCAATTGCGAATAAAAGAAGTCCTTCAAACAAGTAATTATAAAATGTGGAATGGACCCTAGTAAGAAATTGATTCTTGATCTGAAGATGCTCACTAAGACATGGTCAACATGGTTCACTTCGAAGCATGTTTGTGCTTTGTAATACTCTTGTAGGTAGAGAACCTTTTGTGCTTCAACTATGAAGAAGAGATCCATATACTCAACATTGCCTCAACAAGACCTAATCTTTATTACTTAACAAGAAGGTCACTGATTAAGAATAATCACTTAAGAATCACTGAAACGATTGCTTCACATAATGATGGATTATTAATATCTTTGTAAATGTTCCTAAGCATGGGAAACTTTAGCAATGTCATATGTGTTGTATCACTCGAATTAGAGAGATAATCAAGTCAATAGTAATTGGTTATAATTAGAAAGGTATTACAGGTGGGATTATAAATCCCAATATAAGATTCACTTAAAAAGAAAACTAATAAAATTGAGTTAAGGTTTTAACTAGTAGTAACCAATATAGCCCGGGATATACTACTTGGGAAGAAGCAAAGACCTTATGACGAGATCATCCCTCACTTTTGAACACTTCAGGAATATGTTTCCCGAAGGTTGGGTATATGTAATTCCACCTTTTGACTTAGACAACTAGAATTACTCAAGGCCTAATCATATTTATTTTCTATTCACTCTGAAACTATTAATGGTACACATGAAATTTTAAGACATATGAACCTATGTGAATGTCGATTCTATGAATGTTTAAAGTTATTTGAATTATGATGGATATTATGCAATCTATTTCTAACTTGAAAATTTTGACATTTAAAGTTGTTGGTACATGGATACATGTTTGAGATTATGATTAAATGCATCTACATGATGATAATGTATGGATATGTATGAGTTTGTGTTATAGATTAACCTGGAGGTCAAGAGGCTATGAAATAGCCAAAGGATAATAATGATAAAAGGTTGATGTCGTGAACATCGACTGAGAAACAATATGGTATGAATCTTTGTGTGTGAAATTTTGTTGGTTCAAATGCATTGCTATGATATGTTGACAAGTGCATGTTTTTTTAGGTGGCGAGACTACCTAAAAATGAATATACGATGACAAAATTGTTGGATTACTGAGAGGGGGGGTGAATCAGTAATAGAGAAATTCAATCCTTTTTAACCACAAAATGCAAATGTTATATCAATGTAGCATTATCATCGAATAGTTGCAGAGTAAATAAACAATCATACACATACACAGTACACCAGTGTTTTTACGTGGAAACCCAAAGCGGGAGAAAACCACATAATGTTTTTTTCTTATATGTCTTTAAGAATTACATTCATTAGAAGCACCAAATTCCTTTGTTTTCCAGCTGCAAATGGAAGGAAACTCCAACCCCCTAGTTTCTCAAGCTACAACCTGAGGGAAGCCCCAACTACCCAATTCTATGGCTATAACCATAAGGAGTCTACAACCCCCTATGTTCTTCGACTACAATTGGAAGGTGACTTCAACCACCCGTCCTTGCCCTGTCCAACTGCCCTGACGTAGAAGTAGAATGATGGAACCACTGTCACACTATCACTGTGAGATACACTGTTGTAAACCTATACCAATCAACCTGTAGCATAAACAAGTTCATCAACCATGCACCAACCTATACCAAATAACTTGTAATCATCTTGTACCATAAACAAGTGCATCAACCATGCACCAACATGTACCAAACAACTTGTAATCAGCATGTACCATAAACAAGTGTATCAACCATGCACCAACCTATACCTCAACCTGTATCATCAATGAGTGCATCAACCATGCACCAAATATGTACCAATCATGCATCAAATACACATAAACTATGAATCATCAAGATGTACCAACATCATCAACTATACACCTCATGTATGTGCCAACTCATCAACTACTTGTCTCAACCATGTACCCAAATGTAGAAACTGAATATGTCACTGAGAAACCCGTCATTGTATACTCATCAACCAATCTGATCTGATCACATATACCTCAAACACTATACCACAAGTCCATACCTCAAACAATGTGCTAGAACCTCACTGTTATACAACCTCTATTTGTACCAATAACTTCAACAACATACCTCAACCAAAATCCCTCAAACATGAACCAATACTAAACTTCAGTAGATCTGCCTCAGATCAACTCTACAGCAAGCCATAAACTCCCAAGAGGACATCCAACATATTTACAAGGCAAACCCTCAACTTGATTAATAAATTCAACACTACACATATGAGAACCATACCTTTTTTCTTCTTGTAGCGTTTTGTTGTCATTGTTTTGCTGTCATGAATCCACTGTCGCGATTTTTCTACTGTACTTTTTCTGCTACGGTTTTTCTGCCGCACTTTTCCTGCTGCGATTTTCCTTCCACACTTTTTCTTCCGCATTTTTCTCACCGCACTTTTTCTACTGTAGTTTTCCTGCCCCACTTTTTCTACTGCAATTTTTCTTCCGCACTTTTTCTTCCTCACTTTTTCTGCTACAATTTTTTTTCCGCACTTTTTCTGTCGCACTTTTTCCGCCAAACTTTTTTTGCCGCACTTTTCTCTATCAATAATACCTGCCCAAATAACCTTTCATAAAAAATAGATATTCAATGATATTCAAGTGTATTTTGAATGAGAGACCCTTGCCTCTTGTTTATACTTTTATGTAGCTTCTTCAAGGGGTTACCTACTAACCATCTTAATCCACTTTCCTTATTTTAGGGTTAACCCACTTATAACCACTTGTCCACTTAACTTAACCACTTTCCATAATTAGTAAGTTCTCCATTAACTTTATTATTTAAATAATTTATTTTGCATCCTCTTTGACTTATAGTACACTCATCACTTCACTTTATTATTTAAATAATTTCTTCTTTGCAAACACTTTGACTACTTTGACCTTTTGGGGCTTCTAGATGACTCATGAGGGTTCTCCAACTTTACATGGCCATAATTCTCTAACCGTGAGGAGTTATGTGATGTTCCACATACCAACGGAAATGGCATGACAAGTACTATCCATATAGAATAGTTTTACCTGAAAATATATCAAAAATCATACCATTATCGATCAAACAAACTTAGGTCCATTACCCAAACCTTTGTGCTATCGAAATTCCCTAGCGAACTTTCTTCAAGGGTTGACATCAATGACAACCAACCCAATTAATCAACAATATACCCCTTTGGCATTAATGGCAGCACTCTGATGTAATATTGAAGTTATGTCATGCAATACTGAAGTCATATCACTCATGCTCTTCATGTGACCATCGATCCCCCTAGAACCATGCCTTTGTGCTTTGCATTTGATAAATCTCCCCCCCTTTGTCATCAATGGCAAAGGTATCTTTCCACTTGGGGTTGCTCCCCCTAATTGAACTATCCTTGGGGATACTCCCCCTGAGTGAACTCTTCCTAAAAATGATCTCCCGACCTGAACTGACCTCTTTATGGTGCTTCCTCGTGTAAATATAAGACATGTAATATAATAATTCAAAATCATTTATTTTGGAGTAGAAATTACTTTGAGTCTGTGGCGAAGATACTCAAAGGCTTCCCGTGGAAGCAATTTTGTAAAGATGGACCTACCACTTGTTCTTTTGTGCCCACATATTCAACTCTGATGTTCCTGCAATTTGTTCCCATAGAAAGTGATACTTGATTGGAATGTGTTTCGTCTTAGAGTGCATCATTGGGTTCTTTGAGATATCGATGGCGCTTGTATTATCACAATATATTGGAATGGGCTCATCATACTCAACCTGTATATTTGTCAGAGTTTGTTTCATCCATAGAACCTGTGTATAACATGTTGTTGCTGCAATATACTCTTCTTCGACTGTAGATAAGGATATTGATGATTTTTTCTTGCTTAGCCATGATATTAAACACCCACCCAAGTATAACACTGCTCCACTGGTACTACGTCAATCATCAATGCAACTTGTTGAATCTGCATATGTGTAGGCAATAAGTGATAGATCCTTTCATTTTGGATACCATAATCCTCTTCGCTGCTAGGACATGTGATTCCTTTGGTGCTGCTTGAAATCATGACACCTGTCCAATTGCCTGCATTACATCTGGTCTGGATGTTGTCACATATAGTAAGCTACCAATCATTGACCTGTATTACTCTGGTCTTTAGACTTTGAATCATAATATTTGCTGAACTTGCAACTGGTTTTCATAGGAGTGGTAACTGGATTTCAATCTTCCATTCCGAAACTCTTTAGCATTTCCCTGATATACTTAGTTTGAGAAATAAAATTTCCTTGGTTGTTTTCACGCATCTGGAAAAAAAAAAAAAAAAGGATAGTTCTCTGAGTAATGACATTTCAAATTCATTCTGCATATCCTTTGCAAATTTCTAGCTTAACTTGTCATCATTGCTTCCAAAAGTAATATCATCAACATAAAATTCAATTAATAAAATACTATCTTGATTTACATTGATGTAGAGGTCGTTGTCTGCACTTCCTTTTCTGAACCCTGCATGTTGTAGATATTTATCCAATCTAGAGTACCATGCTCTAGGAGCCTGTTTTAGACCATACAAGGCCTTCTTCAATTTGCACACATAATCTTCGTTCTCTGACAACTTAAATCCTTATGGTTGTTCGATGTAGACTTCTTCTTCATCTTATGCTTCTTCTTCGTAAAGTTGTTCCATTGAGTCATTTTATTCTTCCTTTAATTCTTGTCCACTTGTTTCATCAATTGTTACATTGATGCTTTCCACAACTTTGTTCAACCTCAGATTGTAACACTTGTATGTTTTCTATGTACTTCAGTAACCAACAAGTACTCATTTTTTCACACGAGAGTCAAACTTTCTCATTCTGCCATCTTCTCTTTTGATGTAGCATTTGCTTCCAAATACTCTGAAGTGATTCACATTTGTTGGTCTTCCTTTCCATAACTCGTAGGAAGTTTTGTCATTGTTGTTTCTGAGCATTACTCTATTTTGAATCTGAATTTTTGTATGCACTACATGTGTCCAAAAAATCTCTATCAATTTTGAATCCATTAGCATTGTTCGAGCCATTTTCTATGTAATTATCATCCATTATGATAATGTTCCCTTGTCTCTGAACCACTCTCTAAACCAATCTATGAATCCATGCTCTCGTACACTGTCATATATTTGTCCAAACTTGCTAAGTGTTCTTATGAATCCATCTTTGTCCATATTGTCCAAGACTCTATTACACATTGTCCATAATGTTGACCCATTTATCACTGTACTATCATGATGTATTCACTACTACAACTGATTGTACTTCTGCTAACTGACTGCTCTGGATCTGTCTTCTCAAACTCTGCAAGTTGCTCGAAGGATGGCTCTTTTTTCTATCACAGCTATCACATAGACTCCCCCTGTCTAATATTCATATTACCTGGGAGTCTTTAAGATGGATGGCTCGGAACAATTCCTGCTCTGATGTGTATTCATCATCATCTTCATTGGTATATTCATCATCTCTCTGAGCTCTGACTTTTTTTTTATGTTTGTGGATTCATCTTTCACTACAATGCCTGAAAGTACAATCTCTTAAACCTATTCCTTATTTACATGTCCTTCTTTTCTTTCAATTTTTTTCCAAACCTTTTTGCATCTGACATATTTCTTTTTCTCTATAGAATTTTCTTCATCTCATTTTATTGTCAATCTTGCGATATCTAGGACCTAGTCTTTGTTCACCTTTTCTTTGTGTTTTCTTATCCATACTTTCATACATCTGATATCAGTTTTCTCTTTCATGGAAGTATCGATCATGCTTCTACAATCACTAGCTATGTGTCCATAGTTATGACATTTGTAACATTCAATGTTACGTGGGGCCACATAGGTATTTATTGCTTGAACATTTCTTTTATAATCCCTGCAATATGCAACCTTATGTCCAAAATTAGTACAATAAAAAAATGACCATAAAATAAATTTGCATACCTAGGAGCGAATGATCTTGTTTGTGGTGTAGTCCTTTTGAATTTCTGCCTTGACTAATCATGATCATGATTGAAGCTTCTTTTTGGCTTGAACATGGATGGTCTTCTTGAAGATGTATCTTCAATAGTTTTCTTAGATTCTAGTTGACCATGATTCCTTCATTTGAGTACTTCTGCATAACTCTTTCTATTTTCTTCATTCTTCTTTTCTAGAAACCTAGAGGGTTTCTCTTCATTCTCTATAACTGATGTGGATGTTTTTGTCTCTTCAACGTTCTGGTTGAGATCGACGATTTTACTTCTCAATGTGACAACTTCTTCTTCAAGATTCTCAACCTCTTCTTCTTTCTTCATTATCTGAGACTTCACGACTTCTTATGTTCTTTTCACTTCTTCAAGCTGAATTTTTAATGTGATTATTTATTCTTCAAGTCCTATATCTTCTTAACCAAACTCTGCCTCAAGATGGTTTAGATCGTTAGTTATTTTATTAAGATGATCTATCAATATCTTCTCTCTCATTTCTGCTTCTTCCTTCTGTGCTTCTATGATGGCTTCTAAATATTGCTTTTGATATTCAAGATTTTCTTCGATCTTTCTGGCTTCTTCTAGCTGAGTTCTTAAGTTCTCGATGACCTATTGGGCTTCTTAAAAAATGTGAACACTTTCCTTTTGTTTCATCAATTATTTATTGAGTGACTTGTTTTCTTCTCTTAGTTCGTCTAAAGCACTAATCAATTATGCTTCATAATTTTCTTCCTTTTCAATTAGTTTTTTTGTCCCATTTTCTTCCTTTTCAATTAGTTTTTATGTCTTATTTCCTTCATGGCAATCTATTTCAAGATGTCCACGTTTTTCACAATTAAAGCAAAACAACATACCTCTGGTGATTATGTACTCTTCATCTTTTGAATCTGTTTGACATGGTGAACATAATGCTTCTTGACATGTATCTGCATCTTCTTTGGCATTTTCTAAATCTGTGATGGGTGAAGAATATATGTCATGTAACTTATCCCAAATTTTCTTGGTTGATGAACATTTACCAACCTTTTCTTTTACCGGATTAGGTAATCCTTCCCAGATGAAATCCATTGATGTTTTGTTATTCTTCTTCAATTCCTTCTTCGCTGCAGTCTTTTCCCTTTTTGAACTATCATATCCTGTAACAATTGATAGCCAAATATAATGTCCCTGTGCCTGTAAAAATACTTTCGTCCTTCTGTTCCACATCTCATACTTTAAACCATTCTGACCATTAAACAGTGGTACTCCATTCTCAAAATAATCCATGATCTCCTTCCAGTGGTTAAATTGTTTCCTGAAGCAACCTACTCTGATACCAATTGTTGGATTACTAAGAGGGGGGGTGAATCAGTAATAGAGCATTTCAATCTTTTTTAACCACAAAATGCAAGTGTTATATCAATGAAGCATTATCATCCAATAGTTGCAGAGTAAATAAACAATCAACAAATGAGCAATTATGCATATACACAATACACCAGTGTTTTTACGTGGAAACCTATAGCGGGAAAAAACCACATAATGCTTTTTCTTATATGTATTTAAGAATTACATTCATTAGAAGCACCAAATCCCTTTGTTTTCCAGTTGCAAATGGAAGGAGGCTCCAACCCCCTAGTTTCTTAGGCTACAACCAGAGAGAAGCCCCAACTCCCCAATTCTCTAGCTACAACCAGAAGGAGGCTACAACCCTCTATGTTTTCTGGCTACAACCGAAAGGTGGCTTCAACCACCTATCCTTGCCCCGTCCAACCGTCCTGACGTAGAAGTAGAATGATGGAACCACTATCACACCATCACTGTGAGATATACTGTTGTAAACCTGTACCAATCAACCTGTAATCAACCTATACCATAAACAAGTGCATCAACCATGCACCAACCTGTACCAAATAACATGTAATCAGCCTATACCATAAAAAAGTGCATCAACCATGCACCAACCTGTACCAAACAACCTGTAATCAGCATGTACCATAAACAAGTGCATCAACCATGCACCAACCTGTACCTCAACCTGTACCATTAACGAGTGCATCACCAATGCACCAAATATGTACCAATCATCCATCAAATACACATAAACTATGACTCATCAAGATGTACCAACATCATCAACTATACACCTCATGCAGTTCCAACTCATCAACTACTTGTCTCAACCATGTACCCAAATGTAGAAACTGAATATGTCAGTGAGAAACCTGTCACTGTATACTCATCAACCAATCTGATCTGATCACATATACCTCAAACACTATACCACAAGTTTGTACCTCAAACCATGTGCTAGAACCTCACTGTTATACAACCTCTATCTGTACCAATAACTTCAGCAACATACCTCAACCAAAATCCCTCAAACATGAACCAATACTAAACTTCAGTAGATCTGCCTCAGATCAACTCTACAACAAGACATAAACTCCCAAGAGGCCATCCAACATATTTACAAGGCAAACCCTCAACTTGATTCATAAATTTAACACTACACATATGAGAACCATACCTTTTTTCTTCTTGTAGCATTCTGGTGCAGCGGTTTTGCTGCTACGAATTTTCTGCCGCACTTTTTCTGCTGCGGGTTTTTTGTAGCACTTTTCCTGCTGCGATTTTCCTGCCACACTTTTTTTTCTGCACTTTTCCTGCCCCACTTTTTCTACAGCAATTTTTCTGCCGCACTTTTTCTACCGCAATTTTCCTCGACACTTTTTCTGCTGCAATTTTTCTGCCACACTTTTTCTGCCGCACTTTTTCCGCCATAGTTTTCCTGCCGCACTTTTCTCTATCAATAATACCTGCCCAAATAACCTTTCACAGAAAATAGATATTCAATCATATTCAAGTGTATTTTGAATGAGAGACCCTTGCCTCTTATTTATACTTTTATGTAGCTTCCTCAAGGGGTTCCCTACTAACCATCTTAACCCACTTTCCTTATTTTTAGGTTAGTCCACTTATAACCATTTGTCCACTTAACTTAACCACTTTCCATAATTAGTAAGTTCTCCATTAAATTTATTATTTAAATCATTTATTTTGCATCCTCTTTGACTTATAGTACACTCATCACTTCACTTTATTATTTAAATTACTTCACTTTATTATTTAAATAATTTATTCTTTGCAAACACTTTGACTACTTTGACCTTTTGGGTCTTCTAGATGACTTGTGAGGGTTCTCCAACTTCACATGGCCATAACTCTCTAACCGTGAGGAGTTATGTGACGTTCCACATGCCACCGGAAATGACATGACATTTGCTATCCATCTAGAATAGTTTTACCTACAAATATATCAAAACTCATACCATTATCCATCAAACAAATGTGGTTCCATTACCCAAAACTTTGTGCTATCGGAATTCACTAGCGAACTTTATTCAAGGGTTGACATCAATGACAACCAACCCAATTAATCAACAAAAATTCCCAGCAACACAGTGCCATTGTATGGTCCATGGTAGGGTGTTCACCCTAGTTCTATTAGGACGAGTGGAGGCATTTCCCACTATGTATCCTTTGAAGCCTAGAGTCATGGGAGGACCATGTTATCTCACGCTCCCCTAGACGTGTGATGATGACTGGCAGATGTTTGTTGGGGAAGCTTGGTCAAGATAGTTGACACTTCCACTTATGGGTTCTATCTGGAGTTAGGTCAATATAGTCAACGCTTCAAGATAGTCCAACAGAGGAAGGATATGAATGAAAGATGGAAGTAGGTTAGGGAGGAAGGATAAATAGAAGCAGTTGAGAGTGTGTGGGCATTTCGCCTTATGGTAGAATTTCTTGATTTCCTCGTTTTGAAAAATATGTATATATGTATGTCTATATTTTCTTAACTGAACTACAATTATCTAAGTGAATGTTGCTTGTGCTAAATTATTATAATTGAGGGATTCCGCAAACATTTTAAATGGTCTACTGTCTTTTATGAAATGAATGGTCTTGTTGATTGGATTGGACACATACAAGAATTACTTTAGGAGTGATAAGTATTGTCATTAGTGCATGTGTGAGTCTTGTATGTGCTAGCTACACATGCATGCCTTGCACATGTACATTAGTATGTATAAGTGTTTTAAATTAATGATGTTGTTTATTTGATGTGGATGTATGGATCATGTGTCATTACCCTTGTATTGTAAATTACTCTAACTTCGGGATGAAGTTTCTTGAAGGGTGGGTGTATGTAACAACCCAATTTGATTAATTGTTTATCATAGTTTTTAATTTGAATTTAATTAATTATTAAAATAAATTAAATGAGTCTTTTTATTATTTTATTATCAAAAGGTAGGTGAAGTAATTAATGGGGGGATAAGGTTGTTGGGGAATTAATGGGGGGGAATTTGAGAGAAGACAATAAGGAAGAGGGGGAGGAATTTGAGAGGCGGCTTTTGTTTTGGAGGGAAATTTGGGAAGAAGGAGGAGGAAGAAATTCAAAAGGAGATAGGGAAGGAGGAAATTGGAAGAACAATTGTTTTGAGGAACTTTCACAGGGCACTGTTGTTGCTGGGAACTTTGGGCTCAGGGGCCAGGAAACCACAAAGATTCATGGAGCTAGGGAGTCAGAGAGGTTGTTCCTAGTTGGTTGGGAGGTTAATATTTAGTTGGGTAGTTTGGGCCAGCACAAGAACAAGTGAACCAGGGGATAAATCAACCAACCTGCAGGTTGAGGTATGTATTTTACCAGTTGGTTTGTGATCATTATGTTGTTTTTATTATGTTTTTGTTGTTGTTGTTGTTACGTTGTTATTGTTTATTCCTTGTATACGAAAATCATGAAAGAAATTCTAAACTAAATTTTAGTCATACAAGTAGGAGATTATAGAATTTTATTTATTTATTTTGAGTCATGAAAGAGGTAGGCTTTACAAGTAGCAATAGATATATTGTTAAACAAACAAAGAAAAGCACTCAAAACGATAAAATACCCAAAAAAATCAATGTTAACCCAATCAACTAAAATTGTGAACCAGGAAAAATGAAATTCTAAGTTGACCTTCCATAGCAATGTGCACGTATAATAATAGACCCACCGAGCCTAAAATGAATTCTAGAGTTCCACAGTTACACAAGAAATATGTCACCCCTACATCAAGAACAACACATAAACTCATCCAAACCCAAGACATTGAAGCTCTCAATAACATGTTGTGTTCTTGATGTTGAGCTCTCAATATTACGAAAATTCTTGATCTCCCCATGTTCTCCAGATTTCGGGGTGGATTATTTTTTTTTTGTAAATAAAAGAAAAACCTTATATTATATCATGAGTGTACAGCTATGAATCGTTTGGCAGCCATCTGTTCTGCCATAGAAGGGAAACCAGAACATGTGGCTCCAAGCGATGATAGATCTATCATGGCTGTAATATTGTTTACAAAATTGTACAAAAATACTGAAAGTTTCAATTGGAACTTCGTTCCAACTCGCTAACCTAAGGCTGGCTTCATACAGAGACGCCATTACTAAGCTAGTTACACAACTGTAAAAAAGATTTAAAACTGTAATTGACAGAAAATAGAGTCTGGGGTAGGTCGCATCAAGCCAATGGGGAACCTGGGTGTCCATGAGAAGTGAAGGCCGGGACGAACTTCTGCTTGCAAGTGGGATAGCGTGCTGACATTGGAGTGTCTGAGAAAGCCTCAAACAACTGATCCAAACATTGGTTGATGATCCTTTGTCCATGCACTTGCTCGTCCTGTCGTTGCCTGATATAAAAAAGGAGCGCAAGATGCTCCACTTCCAGATAATGGGTGTGATGTGATCCCTTCTCGTCGCCTTTTGTACCTACGTCTTACGTCTTCACCCCTTCTTCTAAAAATTGCCAGCTAGGAGGGATTTCCTCCTCCACAATGCAACCACCTTCCCACCAGTGAGGCTGAAACTCGGGGACGGAGGGACTTGGGAGGCAAGTATTAGAGGGTGACCCTATCTTGTTCACCAGGCTTGGGCCTGGTTGCGAAGCAGAGGGTGGCCCTGCATGCTGAAGTGGAGGTGGTACCTCCCCTTTATCCAAGTTGAGGCCCTGAGGTGTCTCTGCCTTCGAAGTGTTGGTCGGAGAATGAAGAGGCAGCAGTGGAGAATGTACTGTGGGGGACGAGGTCTCCTTTTCTGGTGTGCGCAAGGAGGTCTGAGTCTGGGGTTGGAGCAAGGGTGGCAGAGTCTCCATTTTTGGGGTGTGCAAGGTGGACTGAGAGTTGCTGGTGTGTTTGCAGGGGTGGCTAAAATGGGCAATCAGAGCTCGCTGAGAGGCTGTGAGTCGATTGTCACGGGTGATGGATTTTTTGTTTCTGGTGGCTCGCTTGGGCTTGCCTCGTTCCCGAAGCATGGTGGGAAGAAGCACGGGGGTAGTGGGGGGGCGGTGGTGGTCTAGGGAGACTTGAAAGGAACACAAAGTGCGAGCGGAGAAGCTAGGAGGGCCGAGAGACATGGTGCTTGAATGGTAGCTTGCAACGAACAGGAGAAAGAATGCACCTTGTACAATTTTAATGCCACTGGGGGCCATTGAAACCTCTCCCATCGCCATTGAAGGCTGACAGGACTGGTTCAGGCTCTTGGTACCTGTGGCCTGGCTGGAGCACTCGTCTGAGTGCTTGTCCAGGTGAACTGAGTTAAATGTCATCAAGGTGTGCTTCATGGGGAGTTATTTCCTCAGGGGGTGGTGGCTTGGGACATTAACTCCCCTCGCCATCTATCCCAGCCGATTGTCATCCTTCTCTCGCCCCGTGTCACCCCATCTGGGTGGATTTTGGGGTGGATTATTACGTGGACGTAGTGTACAGATTAATTTATATACACACATAATATTATACTTACCTATATTAACATTATCATAATTATATTAAATCACACACACACACACACACACACACACACACACACTCACATATATTTTAAACATAGCCAACGAAATCTAATAAACTAATCTCCGGGCCATGAAAATTAGAATCTATGTCCATTTTATTGTCTTTAAGGAAAAAATAAAGACCGAGAAAAACAAGGAAAACAAAAAATAAAATAAAATTAGTTGGGACCAGGGAACTCATAGCCTATATCACTTTGCAAAGCCCATCTTACCAATAAAAAACAACCACAATGCAGTTGAATACCTCGCATAACATCATTCTATTTCAAAACAAAATAAAAACTAAGAAAAACAAAAAGAAGAAAAACTAAACATAATATTTTTAGCACAAACTGGCATACTCACAGTAATGACAACGATGACAACCTATAGCACTTTGCACCAACAACTCGATGCCCTTGCACAACATCAAGCCTAGTTCAACATACCCACAATGCAACTCAATGTATCACATAACATCAAGCCCATCTCGTAGTCCAATGATTCACATAACATGAATTAAACCTTCTGCAACCATCCACAGGTATAATAACACACCCACTCGACCTTAAATAAATGTTAGATCTCCACCGCTACACAAGAAATATGACACCCGTGCTTCAACAATGACATGTAATACCACCCAAACGAAAAACAATAATGACAACGCCCATTTGATAATTGGAGACTTTAATACTTCGTTTCCCCAACGATTTGTTGATCAAAGAATTGAATACACCAGGGTTCCCAATGACAAGTAACGTCACCCAAACCCAAGCCACTCAAACCACCCGCGATTCCCCGACCCCACAATTTAATACACCAGTGTTCCCAAGAAAATGTGTAGTTGTACCCCTTCCAAAACCATTAAATATTTTTATATAATTAAAAAAAGTGTAGCCGACAATAAGATAAAAATTGGCAAATCGAAGTCACCTCACACTTGCATCCAATGAGATGCAAAAAAAATCGTTTAGGGTGCCCAACTAACTGACGCCAAGCCAACACAAAGGTTAATAATGTTTTTTCTCTCTTGCTCTCTCTATACACACACACACACACACACGCGCACACACACACACACACACACACACACACTACAATAATATATCAATAAATACACACACACATATATGTTTTAAATGGCTCTGAAAAATAATAAAAGAAGCATTGTTTTTTTGTATTATAACAATAATATATTTAACCAAAGATAATTCTCTATATAATACATATATGTAACATTTTAATCTACACAATACAATAATATATTAAATACATATATATTTAATATCTGCTTATTGTTAAATATATTAATATTAATTTATATAAACAATGACAACATAGCTTTGAAACATAGAAAACATATACATTACTATATAGGCTAATAACGTTATAATCTACATAATACAATAATATATTAAATACATATATATTTAATATCTACTTATTGTTAAATGTATTAATATTAATCTATATAAATAATGACGACATACTTTTGAATTTCCACGCGGCTAAAACTTGAATCAATTTAGCTCCTTTTTTATTCTCTTTGACAACATAAAAAGAAACTAACAAAAAAGAACAATAAGCGCAGACCTGGGTGCTATAGCTTTGAACCAGAGAAACAAAAAAAATTATATTTTATTCTCTTTGACAACAAAAGAGAAACTTGAATCAATCTAGCAACATCTTTATTCTCTTTGACAACAATGAAAGAAACTAACAAAAATGAGAAGTCGAGACCAGGGTACTGTAGCTTTCAACCAGTTAAACTAGAAAGTTTCTATTTTATTCTCTTAAGTTTCTACTTTATCCACGACTAGAAGAGAAAAATATAATGATACTAAAGTCGTGAACTAGAGAAACAAAAAATGTAAGCAATAAATCTACGAAACTAATCTATTCTCTTCAACAACAAATCAAAAACTAAAAAAAGCAACAATCGGACCAAGGTACTATAGCTTCAAACATTAATAATGACGACGTAGCTTCGAACCAAAGAAAACCAAGGAAACTAATTTCCATGTGGCTAAAACTTCAATCAATATTTATCCTTTTTTACAATAGAAAAATAAACTAATGAAAACAAGAAGCTTGGACCAGGACACCATAGCTTTGAACCAGAGAAGTGAAAAATGTTAGAAAAACAGGACCGCGGAGCAATAAAATAAAACAAATGCAGAAACAAAAACACATAAGACACACAATACAAGAGAGACACAGATTTATGTGGTTCACCCAGTGTGGGCTACGTCCACCAGAGAAATTGCCAGGTCCTT